>PVJO010017328.1:0-39512 GCA_004026905.1 Hystrix cristata | reverse complement strand
CAACCCCATTCTTAAACTGCCTTGGGAGATTGACTTCTGTGAAAGAAGGCATTGGCTCTCCAGGATTTCCATGAACATTTCCATCTGTTACTTTATGTTATAAGAATGCTATTCTTTGTGTATTTGTTTATTCATTCACTTCCTCGCTCACTTATTCAGTGGACGTTTATGAAGCATGCATTACATTTTGGGGGATAATGCTAGGCAAAAGAGGACTGGTTCCTGCCTCTGGGGTCCCAATATCTCATCATCACATGTGGTGGTTACTTTTGATTTCTCTGTTTTCTTACCTAGATTCTTGTTTCAAATGTATTATCTTCCTCATTGTCTTAGTTATTTTTCTTATGGCTGAGACAAAATACCCCAAACCCAAAGTTAAAGGAGAAAAACGTTTGTTTCAGCTCACAATTTTAAAAGATTTCAGTTCATAGTCAGCAAGTTCCGAGGCAGGGTGGCAAGGCAGAGGGACATTGCAGAGGAGAAACAGTCCATGGCAGGCAGGCAAGAGACACCAAAGCAGTAGACAGCAGCTGCAGCAGCAGCACCAGCCTGTTTTCTTTCTATCCTTTTTGTATTCCATTCAGTATACAAGCCCATTGATTGGTGCCACCCAGACCCAGGGTGGGGCTTCCATAATCCACCCCCGTAATTGCAGAATCATATCCTCAATCCACATTCACACACCCTAATCCAGTCACCTTTGAAGCTCTACACCCATGACCACACCAGGCTGTGGGGAACATTTACATACAAGCCACAACTCTCATTGTGTATTCTTGATCATAAGTCTGTAAGAGTAAAAAATATATCATAATAGGTACCTGAAAAGATGAAATTTTACCTTTTAAAGTTGGAGAAAAAAATGATGTGAAAATTGCTATTAGTTTTCTGCTTCTAAAGATGAAAACATTAGCTTCTTTTTAGAATAGTTTTTCTTCATTTTACCAACAGTATCAAAATCTGATTTTTAAAATATTCATGAAATGACAATGGCAAGTATTCTGGATTGTATAGATCCATTAGTGAACAAGATGGATGAGATCTCCATTTCTGTGGAAATCATATTGTAGATAGGGGAGAGACAGGACAGTGATAGATGAACCAGTTTGTGGCATGCTAGAAGGTGACATGTTCTTCCAAGGGAGGAAGAACATGCAGGTGGGATGGGATTGGGGGCAGTAGATCATGTGGTAGATCTGAATGTATAGCATATAGGCCCAGATGGCCTTGCAGCAAAATCTTTGATGTCACCACCACCCTGAAAGCAGATAGTCACCTTGAAATGTTATTTTTATGGTAGTGGATATTTTAGAGATTTTTTTAAAATATGGATTTATGTTGGACTCAGCTTTAGCTTATTGATTACTTTTGGAGATGTGCGTGAGGTCTCAGCCCAACAGCAGGAAACATGACTTCTTCATCTATCCTGAAGAAAAGACTATGAGAAGTTTCCTCTGTAGACATGCGGAGTTCTACTTCAGTGGTGACCTGTGCCGGGCGTGATTCAGCACGGAAGATCCCAGCACTTGGGAATGTCAGACTGTGAAAGGCATTTCACTCTTTAAATTGAAGTAGGGATTAGAGTTCCTCTGAAAAGACTGAAAATTTCCAACTTGGTCAAGAAATGGAAAAGTCTTTCCTGGAGAGGTAGGAGGTTTTTTGTTTGCTTGTTTTCTTTTATAGCATGTATTCGGAACCTGTATCCTGAGGTTCAGAAATACCTTGTTTCATGTAATGATGATTTCTGAGCATAAATCCCAATAACGGAATGGTAGAAATTTTCCTTAGCATGAGAGTTTCTTCTGACTGATACTGACATAATAATTAACCCTTGAAGGAATCTCTTTAAGCTAATATAAAATAAGGCTGTTCATTTTTATCAGTATTCTTTGTCATTATTCTGGAAGTTCTGACCTACATAGTAAAACACAAAACAAAAAGAAAATATGCACCTATCACAAAACAGGATTTACTTAGAACTATCAAAATAATCTGATGAAAGACCTTCATAATTAGAAAGTCTCCGCTAAGTGCCTGAATACAAGGTGAATATCTAAACACTTGGAGAATTCAGTATACAAATATTATACAGTTAGAATGCATAGTGAAAAAAAAAAGAAATTCCATTGAGAAAAAAATAAAAGTCATAAATCTTTTGGGAATCACCTTTCTAAGAAATATGTAGAACTTCTGAAAAGAAAGTGACAAATTTTTTCTAAGAAATAGTAAGGAACTAAATAGATAAGGAGCCAAACCATAGCCCAGGATTAAAGGAAGCACAGCTATAAATGATGTAAATAGATTACTTCATGTTTTATTAAATGTTTAGGTTTATATCAATTTTATTTAGAGGATTGTGCTTTCCTATGAAAACCCTAGAAGAGTACAGGATGTAATGATCAAGAGCTTAATTTAATGCAAACGAATTATATTTCTATAATAGGGAACAAATACATATCCATATTCTATATTGTGCCTCTTTTTCTGCTTTTCCCTCATCATGAAAGTCATTTCCTTCCTCCTTGACCAAAGGCTCAACTCAACACATATTTCCTGAATAGCTAAGCTCACAGCATTTTGGAGCATCTCAGTATAAGGATTCTGAACTAAGTGTTACTACGCGTACCATTTATTTGACACCACTTGTAATTGCACGACCTGCCTTCTATTACTTATTACCATCTCATTTATAAAGCATTGTCTAACATGTAAGAAGTATTAAAGCATGTGTGATGATGATGTAACTAACATCAGGATAATGCTTACGAGTGGGAAGAAGAGAAGTTTGAAGTAACTATGGCAAAGTGTAAATCTCTTAATATATCATCAATTATTATTAAGCTATCATCAGTAGAAGCTATCATCAGTGATATTATAGATCTTTATTTGCATATGGACAAACACTAGTTTTTTATATGAAAAACCCTCTTCAAATGTGGCCTAGGCAAAATGTAGAATTGGTCATGAAATAGTTTTAAAAATCTATTGAAAATAAAGGCTGCATGAAATAGGTATTAAGAAAAATTCATAACCAATACATCAATCCCTTTAAAATGTCAACTAATATTGAGAAGGCAAAGAATAAAATTCATTCAAGATTTCTTGGAAAATCAAACTTTGATGTGGCAATTACAAGGGTCAAATAATTATTTTAGGAGACTTATTTTCTATTTATTTTTATTGTTCCTAGTAGTACACATGGAAAATAAGATTCTTTCCTTTTGCCCAGTAGGTGAAAAGAACTATAGACACTATACTTCAAACCCTATTATCTTTTTAGTGCCACAAGACATAAGTATCTAACACGGAATGCCTTGAAAAGCTTCTATTTATTCAGGGGCCAAAGTAATAACCTAGGATGGGATAAAGCTACTAAGTAGATAAAAAAAAAATTACAATTAAATGGAAACCTAAAGTTAATGTAGTGTCTTTCCAAAACAATATAACTGACTTTTACAATGTGCTTTCTGAATACTAGGCACTTGGTTAGGCCCTTTTTTCATATTAGCACAGTTGCCTTTACTAACTGTGAGGTGTTAAAATCCCCATTTTGCTGAAAAGAGGCCTGTCTCTTAGAGAAGTTGAGTACATTCTTAAATTCATAGAGATCCACTAGATTTCAGAAATGTGTTTCTAAGGATTCTCATTTTCCTCTCCACACTAGAGGCAAGAACATCTTTAGTCATGTAGATTTATTACCTATTTCATAGTGAACATAAGAGTTTTCTGAATGGTAGCTTTCCTTGATCCTGCAAGAATTCTTTGGCAATCCAACATTGGCTGCATTCCGTAAAACAATAGGAACAAGTCAAGAGGAAAGACAGCTGTAATATTCAATTGTCTGTAACCAATGTGTTAAGAGTCACTATCTTTCATCCAGACGGTGCAGTTGCATTTTTAAAATGACATCTATTACCACATTAGAGGCAACCCATAACAGTCCTTTATAGAATGTTTGTCTCAACTGTGGTTGTTTAAAGTCATTATACCAAATTTCAAAGTGCTCTTATGGTAAACAGACATAGTGGAATACTAGATAAATTTTTAAAAAGTGCCCAAGTTTTCAGATGTCACTGCTTTTTAAGTTTAATTTTTATTTTGCAAAGTTTTCATTCCTCTTTAAAGAAAAGACTGCTTTAAATTCTATTATCAACAGAGATAAAAGTAAAGTGTTAATACACTTCATGTGACAAGACAAAAAGTACATGTGACAAGACAAAAAGTACATCTGACCCTTACAGACATGCAAAGACATGTTCTCCAGGTTAAAACGCCGTGTCAAGTTCTGGCTCAGGGCAAGCTTAAACAGCTGAATTATAAACCCACAAATAAAGAGGTCAGACTGGAGACGCTGACCGACCCTCAACTCCAGCAATATCAGAAGGAACGATTCAAAATGGAGCAAACCACAGGAAACAGTCACATGCATCTTGGACTAGGTCCGAAGCAGTTAGAGCTGGGGATTCTTTTATTCCACACTGTGGTTACATTTGTGGTTTCTAACTATTTGTTAGCTGCTTTTGTATAGGCACAAGGCACAGTTATAATGATATGCAAACAAAATAAAAAATAATTAGCAATATATTTTATTGTTCTAATTTAGCATTATTAAAACAACACAATATTGCTTTGGAAGAAAGTGGTAGAACGCAAATGCTCTTAAGCAGAAATTAAGTACCAATATGCTGGCATATTATTATCTACATAACTTGGCTAGATTGCTTTCTGTATTCCTGCCACGGGAAGCTATGTATACAAGGAGATAAAGAAACCTAGAAAGATGCCTGGCATTTTGGAAACTGCTTTGACACTGTTAAGAGCTGAAGGCAGAAGAATTTCAAGTACACTGAGCCTTTCACAAAAGCAGGCATTCAACGTTTGTTGCTAGGGATTCAAAGTAGATGAACAAAACAAAATACTGAAGTGGTTTCTTAAAAGAGGCATTCAGAAAAACACAGAACTAATTCTAAATATTGACAAATATTGACTCCAGTTTTAGTGTCAAAAACATGTCACCAACTTCAGCAGAGGGAAAAAAAAATGATAAAATGAGTGTGAAGAAATCTTGACTATTTGTTGGATCTGAGACCATGAGTGTTTAGCTTTTTAAATCTAGTTGTGTGATTTAGAAATTTTAATGGTACAAAGATTATTGTACAATATCGTCAACCCAAGAATGCTTTGATTTGAATGATCTCTTCAAATTTCTTTGTCTTTGGGCATGCGTATGCATGTTTTGTTGAAATACTTGAAACAAAATGTCCACAATTTTAATTGTACTTGAGATTTTTGCACTGCACACTGCTTGAAGGAGTGCTTTTGGCTTCTTTCTATAACTGCAATATTTGTATAGCACGAGGGTGTGGCAAGTTTTGATGATGGCCTGTGCAAGGAAAACTACCTTTTGTAACTCCCATCTGAACATGAGCAACTGGGTTTTTCATAGAGTAGTAAAACCCTTTAAGCTGTCAGCACATGTTGAATGTAGTCTTAAAGGACTGCAAACATCGAGCTACCTCAGATGTAAGCTGAGCAGAACAGTTAACACTGTGCACAGGTTTGAAGGAAGTTGGGAGAGATAACAATTTGGAGATGTCTTTGAAAACCCGAAAAAGCTACTGAAACTTCAACTTCTCTTGGAATAACTCAGAATGAATCAGCTTCAAAGTCTCTAGTCATCTTAATTTTTCCCCTTTATTTGGCACAACCTATCGTGTCTAATTTAAACTCACAGAAATAAAATTTCAGGCCTCAGAAAATTTCTTTGCTCTTCTCCTGGGCTAGTGATAAGGCAGTGAGCCGTACAGCAAGAACACTTGTTCTTCCCTTGTTCTTCTCCTGTCGTGCACCTGAGTGTCTGGTGTCTGCCCCTTCTGGGTGCCAGCTCTTCTCCTTGCTGTTCTCATGCACAAAGACTTGCTATGCTCTGTCTGAGTGAATCTCTGAAATTGCCACTTGACTTGCTAGACCTTGGGGCTCAATTGGTTCTTGCCAAACTCTGCCGTGGCTGGAGGTTCTTAGACTGTTTAGATAGATATTTTGCTGTGCCACGCACCTCATCATCTCTGGCGTACACAAAGCCACAATCCAGACTTGTTCCTCTAGCCTGGAACCCTTTTGTACTCTTCCCATACTTGGTGCCAGGCAGGTTTCGTGGCACATAATTTATCCTCTTTTTCTCTTTGGGTTTGATCTACTTTCATTCTCAGCCTGCTCTCTGTGGAGGCCTTTAACCCCTCTCAGTGGGAAAAACTCTGAAACAACTAATTTAGCTATATAGTATCCTACATGAAAAAAGTCAGTTAAAAAATGGGATAGCCATTCTAGCACAGACACTGGGAATATAAATATACATATATTAATTTCCATCTGCACTTGAAAGTGAGTCATATATTTTAATAGGGAATAAAATGAAGAAGTGAGATCTCTAAGTGATCATATATTTGCACATACATATACCGCACGATGAAACAAATTAAAGGCCTTGACTGCCTTCTGGGCCGAGAATCGCCATGTCTTCCTCATGCCTTTGACTTGTTATTATTTAATTTTAAAGTCAGGATTCTAAAACCACTCTCGAGCTTGCTTTGTGGATTTCTGGGAGGAGTTAAAGCAATAGTAATGAGAGGACAGAATCCATTTATACTCTTGAAATTTGGGGCTTGAAACTGAAGGTGGGGTTACCTTGATCTTTTTCAGGAGGTCTCTGATCGTCATTCATGATGTGTACCTGTGGGGGTCTCTGTTCTGCGAACTTGTAATATATTCACCATCCTCTACCTGCAGCCTGCTCGGACGTGCTGAGTTATGCTCTTAATGTATGTGTTGCATTCACCCATATTTACGTCTTTTCTGGCCTGAGAGCCAGTTTGCCTGACATGATTCATTAGCCTTGTAATTTAAATCAAGCAACTGAGTAAAGAATATGCATCACTTACTTCCTATATATAATGAAGTCTTTTGGTTACAAATGGTACCGATGGATAAAATCAGTATGTGATGACGAGGAGTCACCAAGGATCCAGGATGAATACGATCTTTGTATTGGTGAAGTTAGTTTAAATTCTTGGTTTGTCAACCACCCGTTGAGTCAGCTCAGCATCTTTTCTTGGCAGAGTTTGGGCACCTGCAGGGTTGTCTTCTTAACATTGCTAATCTATTTGTGTGCTTCAGCCTCAGCGAAGATGAAATCTACAGCTGTGCTGTTCTCATGGTATTGCTACAGACATATGACTTCTACAAGTAAAAATAGCACCCGGGCACATCCACTTCCTACCAGGCATGATGTTGGGCTCTAGGGTTAGAACTGTGATTCTGATAGGTGTGGTCCTTGAGGCTTATAGTACAGAAGACTCAACTCTCAGGAAAATGAAGGGTGGGTTTTCTTTCTTTCTTTCTTTTAATCACATCCTGATTTTTCTTCTAAACCAATAATTTAGGGGAAGGAGGGATATAGCTATGTCCATATTTTAATTAGTATTATGAGTATTTAATGGATTTAAAAACTCTTAAATATTGAATTTAAAATGATTATGGCTAATGATAGTTACCATTAACAATATTTTGATTTGCTTTTACATGTGCTTGTTACAGTAATTAAAAATTTACAAATTTATTTATGAACTTAAGAGTCCTATTGCTATATTCTAGAAATTATCACACAATCACCCATCTCTAATAACTGATTTTGCAGAAAAAAATTGGTGACAACGTGTTAGTCCGTTGGCTCTATTCTAACAAAATATCTTAGATTGTATAATTTAAAAACAATGAAAATATATTTTCTGATATTCTGGAGACTGGGAAGTTAAAGATCAAGAGGCATGTTGTTTGGTGAGGGACCAGAATTTCTGCTTCCAAAGTGGTTCCTTGCTGCTATGTTCTCAGGAGAAGAAGATTCCTGCTTCCCCACATGACAAAAGGGAGGAGGGCAAAAGGGGACCATAGCTAGTTTTCTCCTGCCCTTTATAAGGCATTTATTCATTCATAATGGTAGAGTCTTTTTGATTTAATCTCCCAACAGGTATCCTCTCTCAGTACCACTACAATGAGGGTTAAAAAGCACCCTGAATTTTGAAGAGGACATAGTCAAATGACAGCATTGTGTTAACACTTCTTTATTCATACAGTCATAAATAAGTACTGAATGATCACTGTGTGTCAAAATCTGCACTAGGCACATATGAAGAAGAATTAAAGATGACGAGAAAGATATCATAAACTAACATACCATGACTGGCGTGAGTCTCATTAGGGGTGAAACCAAAGAGAACAAGGAAATTCCATTCCTAGTAATCTGGATGGGCTGATAGAATCTGAGATTGAATTCCTAGCACAGGGAATAATCAATATACATTGATGTGAAGTGGAATGTGCATCAAATAAGAAAGAATGTGTGAAATGCCTGAAGTGAAAAATTCAAGGTGTGACTTATTTGAATTCTGCAGGTAATAGGTAGAAGATATTCCAACTGATTCCAACCAACCATAATAGACCATGAAATAGGAAAAATATTTAAGCTAGCAAGGTTAAATAGATCCCCTGTGTCTCACCTTCAGCCAGTTATTTTATTTTTAGAATAAAAAAAATTTGAGCATTTTTGTAACATTGCTTGGTTATCTGTAATTGTAGAAAGTTATAAAATTATATAAAAAGATTATTATTAGAAAAAGATAAACTCATGACTGTCAGACACAAAAATGAACATGTGTGAAAATTTAATTCTACTTATTAATAATTGAGGGAGCAAGAGAGATGTTCTAATTGGCCGAAGAGAGAAACTGAAAAACAAATAATTTATGGAAAGAAATTTAGAAATGTATGTGCAAATGGAAAGCAAGGCCTTTGGGGGATAGAAAGAGAAATCAATTTTCTATTCACATGCAAACAGCATGGCTACGGTTAGAATTTTTTTTTTTTTTTTGCAGTAAATTTTTTAAAATATAATTTACAGAGTTGTAAAAAACCTTCTGTGGACTTTCCTATAAGGCTTCCTAAACACAAACCGAACATTGTTTTTTTGTTTTTAAGCCGTGTTTGGGGATCGTTAGAGAAACTGTTAAACACTTTTCACTTAAACATCACAAGTAAATTCATAGTGCGCTATATTTTAAGTAGAGATAATTAGTGTTTAGCATTGTCCTGTTGTGACACTGAGTTCAGAAAATCGTTTCACCCAAAAACTAAGCTCATCTCTGGAGAGCTCATTGTTACTGTTAAGGATTTATAATATACCTCGGTTTATCTTGAGAAAAAACTTGGTTTTAAATGCCCTGTCTTTAAGTGTACAAACACGAAATGACTGAGTGACAGCGAATTTCACACTTGGGAAGCAGCGTTTCATCATGGCCTTGGAACCAGCCAAGCTGTCCTGCTGCCCCTTCGGCTCCCAGGGTGGTGGGTGGGGGGACAATTAGGGGCATGAAGTAGAAGGTACAATCTCAGAGTAATCTGAAATAAGCAGCTATTTAGATCCAGGCACAGAGGATACATCCAGAGTCAGCCAGTATAATGGATAAAAATACGCCTCTAATTTTATGCTTTTTGGCAGTGTTTTCCGTTTCAAGTCTTCATATAATGTGATATCCTGCAAAGTTTTGGAATTTTAAAAAGAAATTAATATGTCTTGCCTAGAAAACACTGGGCAAAAAGAAATGTAACCACCACGAATCTGTAATTCTACATTTATTTAAGTAAAACACAATAAAAGAGGTTTCCGATGCCTTCTTCAGAAGAACTTTCAGAAAGGCTAATTTAGGTGTCCAACACTTTTATTTAACATCATTTGTTAACCTCATTTCAGTTCTTGGGCATATTGTGATTAAAACATTAAAATATGACTAGACGTAGTTTGGTTTTCAGATAAGTAGATGATACGCAATAAAATCCTAAATGATTTGCTTAAATATACACCTAAACTCTCAATTTGCTGTCATCTCATGCAATGTTCACTATTAGAAGGGAGGGTTTACTTCTCACTGTTGTGACCTAATCTTAATATTTTTGTTGACAATGAAGACTTCCTAAAATTTTATGAAAGCTCCAGAACTTCTCAGAAAAATATTTGTCTGAACAATAACAGTAACAGTAACAGACATACGGTGGTTACTGTCCATGAGTCAGCTACTGGGTTCAGTGAGCCATAGAGATATTATATAGTTGACTCAGTGTGATTTAGCAGTGATCACTGTGTTACCAAGTCCAGGCTGTGGCTAGTAACCGAGACTAGACACTAGGTTGGATTTTCAGAGAAGTAGATGACAGGCAATAAAATCCTAAATGGCTTGCTTATGTGTACAACCTAAACTCTCAATTTGCTGTCATTTCATGTAATGTTAACTAATAAAGCAGAAGGCTTATTTATCTCGGTGTGAAATGAGAAGAATGGAAAAGAATGAAACAGGAAGCACGACGTTTTTGGTGAAAATAATTATGTAGTTCACAGAGGAGACATCTGCAAAATATAAAGGAAATAGACTGCAGGGTCCTGATTGTATGAAATAGGACCCAGACTCTGTCCTTTCTGATTTTATGATGTCATGCAGTCCCTTGACTCATTTCTCCGGAATTCACAGTTACCCATCATTCGTAGAGTAGTCACATAATTTCCCTCAAGCTATCCAGAGGAGCTACGGAAAATAAAACAATGATTTTATGTCATTGCTTTGCTAATGCCCTGGGAGCTATTCAGCCCACCCACATTCTATCAAGATGCCATTATGGGAAGAATAAGCTCTTTGTAACACAAAGCAATATAATTTCAAGAATGTGGTGTTGTGTGTGCCTGTAATCATTATAAAACTATCCAAGTAACTCACAGTCATCTCTTGATTCATAGCTTTCATCTAATTCTGCATTAGATCATTTGAATATAAAATTCTCAAGAGAAATTATTTTACAAATTGAAATTCAGGGTCTAGTTGGCCTTAGAATGCCATCCATCATATCTCTCCATTCCAGGTCAGAATGGGAGGCCAGAACAACCAGATCACAGTGAGGTCAAGTGGCTTCCTATACTTCACCATCTTCTTAATAATTAATGTGGGTCATGTTTATAACAAGAAACAGAATCAATAGTGAATTATGGACATGGAAAGTGGTGCTGGTTTGCTCCACCTTAATCTGATTTTCTACCCAATCCAATATTTTTTCTTTTGAAGACAACTATTATATATTCTTTTATAATTTGTTCTATTTAAGCAATCTGGAAGGCAGGTTAGCATACTGCTTAACTGAACAGGTTGTGAAGATAAGACAGCCTGTATTCCAATCCTGTCTCAGTGCTGTGTCCGGGGTAGCGCTTTGCAAACCTTGCAGGGCGTCACAATCACCTGGGCCAAAGAGAGGTGATTTGGTTCCATTCCCAAGAAAACCAATTATGTCCAAGGCAGAGCCCCTGAATGTGCCTTTTTAATAAATTTCCAGATGCCGCCAATGCTTTGATTCAGAGATCATGTACTGAGAATCACTGGGTTTCTTCAAGTACGTCCTTTAACAATTTCTTCATCTGTAGAGATAATAAGAGCTGTTCCTACTTAATAAAGTTCCTAATTTCCAAGTGAACTGTGATTTAGGTAAAAACCCTACAAATTTTCTCACCAATGCAAATTGTAACTATTTGAATAAATGGTTTTCTCAGTTGTGCTGAATAAAAATAAGTCATTATCAAGGGCTTTTAATCAGACCATGAGTATATTCTTCTTCTACACACTGTTTCTCATTAAGTCAACTTTCATTTGTACCCAGGGACACGCTGAGGTAGAGCAGACACTAGTGACTGCTTTCCAGTTATTCCTCCTTCCTTCCCTTTTCCCTTCAACTCTTAATCCCTCCAGGAATTAAGGTGTCTACCTGTCTAATAATGACCACGAGCATTTTAGAGAGCTGGGCATATTTCTTTTCCCGTGATGTCCTGACTCCTCTAAGCCCCTTGTGAGGGTCCTATTCCTTGGGCATGGGATGCAATCCTGGTGAGCGAGAAATGTGTTCAGTCTTCCGAAGGCCCTCCTGGGAAGTGGTCCTTGGTCAAAGGAAGTGACATTCAGAGAGAGTTAACTTCTATTTCTGCTGGCTCCTGAAGTACTAGCAGGCTGTCTGGCACTGAAATGTCTTGACTACAAGGGGAGTTGGCCTGAGACAGCCTGAGAATGAAGGCGCAATAAGATTGAAAGAAACAATTCTTTCTTTATGTGATTGAACCATAGAATTAACTAACCTTGGAATTACCTTCATGTTCCTTGTTGTGCAAGATAATACACTTTCCTTCTTGTTTAAACCATTTTCAGTTATTTGTTCCTGAAGGTGTCTTAACAGATATACCAATTGATAAAGCATATTATCCTTGAAATTAATTAAAAAGATCAGAGTACTCCTGTGCCAGGGGTCTCATTTCAGCTCTAACATTAATGGACAATGTGACTGAGTAAATTGTTTAAATTCTCTTGGTTTCACTTCTCTCATTTGTGTAATGAATTTGGGCTGGATCATCTCTAAAGTCATTCCGGGTTTTATGTGTGTCTTTTTTTTTTTTTTTTTTTTTTGGTGCTGGGGATCGAACTCAGGGCCTTGTGTTTGCGAGACAAACACTCTAACCACTGAGCTAAATCCCCAGCCCATTCCAGGTTTTAAACATGAGGACTGTTCGGTTCCATGCCACGCGAAACATTGATGCTGTATCCATTAAACAGCGGGATCGCACATGTGTACCCTAGCAACTATGTAATGTAACGACACATATGCAAAATAAGGACCACACATGTACTTTGACAATAACTTAATATCACAGTGATCATATGTTCTGATTTACCTAGAATGAGTATCTGGTTGTTACTTGGTAGAGCTGCTTGAAAATTACACCATCTCTTTAAATAATGTAACAAGAAATAATAGATATGCTTAATATTTGCAATATGGAAGGGGCGAGAATAATATTTTAAAAAATTTTTCACATCACGCCTTTAAATACATAGAGTGTATCAAAATTAAAAGTTAGCTATTTAAATGATAAGAAATAATGACAGCATATATTGTTCTTCTTTCTAGAAGTATACACACCTGCAAATCCATCACCTTTATGTGGCTACAAGTTAAGTAGCTATAGGGGTGGAGACATATAAATTCCATATATGTTCAGCTAAAGTACTACTATTATAGTAGGGACATGTTTCATAAAGTTGTGCTACTCAAGCATGTAAATTTGTAATAGAAATCTTTCGCTATAACTACCTTTAAATTGACTTTTGGTTGCAGGCCCTATAATGGCAAGAAAACAAAAAAACAAACAAATAACTCAGGTGAACCATGTCAAGCAAACAACAAAAAGTAAGAGAAAAATAAAATAAATTAAGGAGTTTTGTTAACTCTGTCCAGGTAAATATTAATCAATTAAAGACACTCTCATGGATGCCTTCTCATTCCTTTCTCCTTAGTTCCCAGATGGCTAAATCACTCTGGGGAAGAGGCATGGGATTTAGGTCTCTAGCATCCAGCCTCGTGGTTTCCACTCATACTTGAACTCTCCTTACTCTTTGATCATTTTCCCCTGTTGGTCCACAGCTCATTAGAAATGGCTGTCATTGTTTTCTAGCTGCTGGTCCATGAAATTCCTTCTGTGTCCTTCTGGTCTTAACTATGAATATTTTGCTGGTCTCTGTGTCTACAAACTGCTCAGCAAATTCCTTGTGCCTCTTGGAACAGAGGAAAAGATGAGCCACTCTCCCACTCCCCTGGATGAATAACTCATGGTGCCGGGTGGCTATTATAGAACTCTCTGTTGCTTTCTTTCTGGTGTGGGACATTTCTATGTCTGTGTATCTGTGTTTGTATTTATATTTGAAATATACTTTACTGCTCTCATATCTGTGTGTGGTTGGGGACATTCACAAGCTATGCCTAAAAGGACTCCCATCATTTCTACTCTCAGAAGAGCAGCACAATGTTGAAGAGGGGCATGTTGTATTAATGTCACCACCATCTTCAGCTTTACTGGAGATGATCTGTTCTCTGTTAGGCACAGGTGAACCTCTTTGGGTTCTTTCTCAAACGTTCTGTACTGGCTCAGTTTTGAGGAGGTAACAGAGAGCTCTGGGCCCCTCGCCTCTGATCCTTGGTTTGCCCTTCTGAGTTTCCCCTTCACAGCTGGCTGCATGTTTACATCTTTTCAAATTAGAATGCTGTCCTTATGTAATCTCACATTCCTTTAAGTCATTTATGGCCTGAACTCTGTGGTTTGGGTCCCTTAGGCACCCAATCTTGATGTGCAAAGCTGCATGTTTGGACAAAAATATTTTAATAAGCTTGATCTTTGATATTTGAGGTCACTGCCTCTGTTGTAGTTCAAAAAACAAGAAATGAGAGAAAGACAAAAATGCCTGAAAGGAACACTTTGACAAGTACTTCAGAATTTTGTCTGATGTATTCTAAAATATCAAGCACTCTGATTTGCCTTTTATCTTGAAATTGTGTGTGTGTGTTTGTGTATGTGTGTGTGTGTGTTTGTGTATGAGTGTGTGTGTGTGTGGCCTTATATTCTTTAACATACCATCATAATAAATTCAACTCTTCCAGCTCTCTAGTTCTCTCACTCCAATCACTATAACTTTCTGCCTCTGTTGCATCTGTTATGTCCACAATTTGTTTTCTCTTTTCATTATCACTTACTGTGTTTCTTGTTCATTATTGCAAAAATCTGCTGTTTTCTACATTTTCTTTCCTATTACAGACCAGCTCATATACAGTTCATTCATTCATTCATTCATTCATTCATTCAAGAAACATTTACTGAGTGCCAAAAAGGTGCCTGGTGCTGAGCTGGACATCAGTGGTCTGACATAGAGGAAGGAACAATGACTCTCCTCAGGGATCTTCTAGTCTTCCAAGAGAGACAGACTAAAAACTAAAAGATTAAAAGTGAGTGGCGAGAGTTATAATGACAGATGTGAAATTTACTATGTGTGAACATAGCAGGGCCATCTAATCTAGTCAGTGATGCCAGAAAACACTTCCTATGGGCACAGATTTGTGAACATAATCCCTTAGGATGAAGAAGATTTAGGCTGAAAGAATATTCTTGGCAGGAGAAATTGTGATGAAGACAAGAAACGAAAGGACATGCGTAAGAAACATTCCATTTGGTCAGCACCTAGAGTCCTGGGTCTTGGGGAGGGACAAGACAGAGTGGCAACGGGGAGACAGTGCAGCAAAGGCTATTGAGGATCATCTTAAAACATTTAGATGTCACCTGACAGGAAGTGGAAAGTGATTGGTGAGTACACATCTACCTATACCAGACAAGAGAACTTTGTAGCAATATTTTTTATTTTGACAGTATTAACAGCACCTTAGTTGTGTTTCATTTTGCAAGGTATTATTGTCGGGAGAAACTAGATAAAGGTGCCACAAGATTTATGTATGTTATTTCTTAAAAGTTTCATGAATCTACAATAATCTCAAAATAAAAAAATTAATTAAACACTATCTTTAACTACGTACAAAATATTATAAAATTTTCTCAAAAATATTGTTTAAGGTCTGGGGATTTAGCTCAGTGGTTGGAGTGCTTGCCATGCAAATGCAAGGCCCTGAGTTCAATCCCCAGCACCAAAAAAAAAAAAAAAAAAAAATTGTTTAAATGCCTTGACTCCCAGAGCATTCATGGAAGGCAGAAATTTAGAGTTTAGCATAGAATCACAGCTTGCTCTATTCATTTGGGTGCTACCCATAAATATAAAGGTTATTAAATTTTAATTTTCATAAATCAAATATATTTCATGTTTTTCTTGTAGTCTTTTAGTTGGCACTAATGCAAGACTCAACTCGAAGGGCATTTAAAAAAAAGGGGAATATATTGACTCATGTAATTAAGACATTCGGAGGAAAATCTTCAGACATGTTTTCAGATCTCCGGCTCCATTTGTCTGTGATTCTGTCCATTCTGTTCACAGTCATGTGTCTTCGTTATGCTCAGAGCCTCACATCTTTAAGCCACGTCACATACTTCCTTCTCAGAAAGCAGAGGCCCTCATCTTCTGCAAGACCACCAGTCAACATTTTGTGTTTCACTGTCCTAAACTGACTCATTGTCTCATTCCTAAACTACGGTCAGAGCAAAAGGAAAGGCTGCTCGGTGTAAGGACCCAGGGCCCACTCTCGAAGCTGCAGGTGAATGAACCCGATGATACGCTATCGCTGAAGTGCCAATCGTTAGATTAGTGAGATTCACCTTTAAATCATAATGATCGATGAGTGCCAATCATTAGATTTTCAGAAATTCTGCATGCAGCTGTTAAACATTAAAAGCAAATTCTGTAACTTTTATTAAATCGTATCCCACACTCATTACTTTTTAGTCATTTTATTGAATTTTACTGTTATTTATGCTATTAAGGTACTTATGTTTCTTATATGTGTATGTTGGAAATGCTACACAATACTGTGTTACTGTACATGTCTTAGCAACTCCACATCCAGATATCACTTTGGCAGCTTTAAATTTGCCACTGTGAGCATATTTACACTGTGGAAATAGGCAAACAGTAGAAACTAGAGGCTTTTTGCCTGGAACTCTGGTGAGCCTGTTGTTCAATGTTTAACAGCTGCATCAGTTTGGTTTTGGTGCTGTAATGGAATATCTGAGCCTAGGTAATTTACAGATATTAAAAATTTATTTCTCGTTGTTGTAGAGGCTGGGAAGTCCAAGATCAAAGTGCTGACAAGTCCCATGTCTCTAGAAGCTGCTCTTTACTTCCGAGGCTTGACAGAAGAGCAAGAGAGAGTAGGGGGCAAAAGCACCCTTTTGGAAGAGAACCCACTTCTGAGATAATGACCCCAACTCTCCCTGTAGTAACACTAATCCATTCACAAGGCAGAGTCTTTACGATTTAATCTCCTCTTAAAGCTCCCACCCATAATACTGTTATGATAACTACATTTCACCATGAATTTATGAAGGACAAACATCCCAACTACTACATGCCGTCACCCTAGGCTCAGCTCACTCAGTCCATATGACTGTGAAATGTGGGTTAATGCTGGGAAAAGTGAAGAGGAAATAGAGGGAATCAGCCAGTACCAACCATGTTCTAGAAGACTTTTTCACTTTTAAAATCTTTAACCCAATTATCTCACATAGTGCTCTAGAAATTAATTTAGCGATTTATTCATAATAAATGCGAACATAACATGTTTACAGAAGTGGTTTCCTGAGCCACATGTGGTGGCATGCACAGTAATCCCATCACTCTGGAGGCTGAGGCAGGAGGATTGTGAGTTGGAGGTCAGCCTGGGTTACCTAGGGAATTCAAGGCTAGCTTGGACTATATAGTGAGACACCTGATCTCAAATAACAAAACAAAACAAAACAACAACAACAACAACAACAACAACAACAACAAAAGGCTTCCTGGATTGTGCGCTCTTCTCCTGAACCACTCCTCAACCGGAAGGGATTGAATGCACTTTGAAACTGACCCCTCTTGAGACAGTTACTCCCCAGTGTGGTAATTTGCTTTCCAGACTGTAGAGATTGGAGATGCTGCTCAAGGACTTCTGGGCACCGACTCTGCTCTTTTCACCCCGCCGGAAATGATGCTGTCCTGTGACCTTGCTGCTGTTGAATGAGTTCAAGAGCCGGGAAGGCCCAGTGTTCGCAAACATCTCCTTAAGTGAAAGTGCTCATTCGAGAGAGTGCACAGGGGCCTCTTGAAGAGTATGAAATGCTGCCCACATTTACGAAAGGTTTTCAAATTTCATACGACCCTCCCTAGCGCAGGGAACGCCACAGGCAGATGCATACACTCTGTGAGAGAGCCAAGGAACAAAGAAACACCGCGCTGATACGCGGTACCCGTGCTCTTCCCGTGGCCACACCCCGTTCCCAAGTTTCCGTGTTTGTAGCCGCAACTGTTTTGTACGTAGTCTGGGTCCAGGTATAATGAAGACCCTGTTCTTCTGATTCCCGTGATCTGTTCGGTGTGCAGCTCTCTGGGCACAAGCCGGGGAGCACTGGATATCTTCGCATAGTTGAGGCAGAAGTATTTGGACCACGGGATCCGTCAGAAGCCAGTAGAACGTAGGTACTGGAAAACCATCCACTTCTGAATTCGTTCCTCTCTGTGGCCCCATCAATTTTCAGTAATATTGACTACAACTTGTAAAATGACAGATGAGAATGGATTACTTTTGAAACC
The DNA here is from genome assembly GCA_004026905.1 of Hystrix cristata. Taxonomy (NCBI): domain Eukaryota; kingdom Metazoa; phylum Chordata; class Mammalia; order Rodentia; family Hystricidae; genus Hystrix; species Hystrix cristata. The sequence goes on along the minus strand of PVJO010017328.1, from coordinate 21,327 downwards.
AAAGGAAAACGCTGTTTCTTCTCCTGCTTGCAGTCCTGGAAAGCAGAGCTGTGGAATTCACAGCAAATGTTGGGAATGCGCATTTTGAACTTGTACAGACTGTGGTGTCCCCAGGACTGTGCAAAATGGCGCAGTGGCACAGGGCAGGACTACTACTCAGAGTATATCTATGTGAATGACTCTGAAGTGTTTCCATTTTTTTTTCAATTGCGTGAGGTGCTATCTTCATAATGTTGTATAGACTTATTTTACTTAAACCATTTCTATAGAGGTGAACATCATCTCGATTCTAAATTTGAACCACACGAGAACACTGAGCTTAGTTTTAACTCACCTACTTCAGTACAGCTTAGCTAATTGCTCTGTCTGAAAGTTTAAGTTCAATAGCTGTCCCAATACAACCACTCAGGACAATTGGTTGGCAATATCTACTAAAGCAAAACCTATGTAGCCTAAATCTCAGCCATTCTGCCCACTCTTGTGTACCTGGCAGAAATGGCTGCCTGCATTTCTTAAAGGACCTTATATAGAAGAATCACTCTTAATAGCTCTTACTTTCCTTGTCAATAAGAAACAATACCTGACACCAATAACTTCGAGGAGGAGAGGTTTATTTTGTCTCATGTTTCCACTCATGGTTGGTGGGCTCCAAAGAACAAACAGCATGGCATGAGGTTACAGCACAGGAAAAGCTGCTCACCTCACGTTGGCCAGGAAGCAGACAGAGCAGGAAGAAACCAGGGAAGGAGGTTACCTTTCCAGGCTATGTTTCCAGTGACTGGTCTCTTCCGCCCAGCTCCTACTTAACAGCAAGTCAGCTGTACCATCCTGTGATCCAACCACTTCCCAAACACATGAGGTTTTTGGGGCCATTTTGTATCTAAACAGTAACAATGGCCAAACAAAAAACAACACAAATATCCACTTATAGTAGACAGACAACTGAATCGTGGTATTACTGTGGAATGCCACATTATGATGACAATGAAAAATGTCCACCTACAATAATCTAATAATGGTCAGTAGCTTACATTATGATTTCACAATGTTGAATGAAGAGGATACATGCCAGTAATTTCATCTCTATAAATTTCTGAAACTATTAGAGTTATCACAGGGGTAGTGACAGCAAAGGTAAGGGGCATGAAAAGACTTCTGAATTTGCTGATTTGATGGTGAAAATTCACTGACCTGTGTATTCATATTTACAGTGTAGTAAATTGAATGTTGGTTCCCAAAACTATATGTCCATATAATTTCGTAGAGAAACCACAGAGGTTATTTGATTTGGAAAAAAGTATTTGCTAATGTATATAAAGATCTTGAGATGAGAAGTTCATTCTGAATTACTCGGCTGAACTGTAAATCCAAGGAGGAGCATCCTTGCAAGAAACGTGAAGAGGAGATTCCTCCAGACAGAATAGAGGGCAATGTGACGATGAAGGCAGGGTGGGGTCGTCAGTTCACCCGCCAAAAAAAAAACAAAGGAAAAGGTAATGTGAAGATGGAAACAGAGACCGGAGGGGTGTGATCATAAGCCCAGGAGAGAGGCAACAGACAGAATTGCTGGAGGTTCCTCTAGAGGGAAAGTGGCCTTGCCAACACCTTCAGTCAGAACACTGGTCCCGTCACTATGAAAGGCTAAATTCCTGTTAGGTCACCAAGTTTTTCATAATTTGTTACTATAGCCCTATGAAACAAATATGCATACTTTTTTTTTTGCATTTACTATATTTCAATACAGTTTACATTAAAAAGGTACCATGTTAAATACAAGTGGTTGAGAATAAAGGGAATTTAAGCTTTGTCCACTTCACCTGCTTGTGTTAGGTAAACAAAAGGGTTTCTACCTTTGCACATGTGTAGTAACAGCTGTCCTTTGGGAATAAGAATCCAGTCCTGCTCAGCCCGGAACCACACTGGATGCTGTCCTGCACGTGACCTGCTTGCTACAGCCTCCACTGAATTCTACTGGCTTGATGTTATGTTCTTCAAACAAGGAAGCCACTTTGCCTCTAATGTTTGCCAGCCACTTGCAGTGTCTTTCATTATTCATTCCTGTATTAAGGTAATTCTAATGTGATCTTTCAGTAACTTTTTATATAATTTGAAAAAAGCCTTGGGCAGTAGGAGAACCAATTTCTGCATGGTACTGTGGATAAAGAAACCTAGACCGGCATCTCAAGATGTCTACACATAACTGGAATCTTTATTTAAATTTGTTGAAAAACATTTAAAGATATTAGATTCTTAACTCCTCGCAGTAACTTCAGCTCTTTTCTTCTTCTTTCTTCTCTCTCCAGATCTCTTACACTTGCCAGGCTCCCCGAGCCTCTTGTTATCCTACACTCTGCATCCAACCTCCATTCAATTCTGCCTTCCAAACTGAGCTGCACCTGCGTTATTTTCGTCCCTCCATTCTTTGCTTTTACCTGTAGTTTCTCTATTGCCCCACAAACTAACTTTTTCCTTTGTGGATTCCGCATTACTTTGTTCATCCAATTTTTACTTTCCCTTCTGTGTCTACCACCAAGCTTCAGGGTCTGAGTTTGCAGACACAGTTCTCTCTTGGAAGGGAAGGGGAGGCCAAGTGGACAAAGAGAGCTTCTATTTAGCTTGGGGTAGAGATGGGGCAAGTCGGGGAGAAGTAAGAAGAAAATGACTTAGGCACCAGTAGCTTTTATTTCATCCACATTAATATTACTGAGATCGACAGAGGAGAGATTTGTGGCAGTCCAGGCTCAAACTGGCAAAAGGAAATTCTTTGATTTTAACATCTTTTTTGGTTTGTTTGTTTTTTCTTTAGACTGCCAGCACAGTGAAACTTAACATCCACCTCAGTAGTGGAAAGACAAGCAAACTCTATTTCTTAAGAATATTCATGCCATGACTACTTTGCCTACTTAATGTTCACAGAATTCTGGCAATTATGGAAATTTTAATTTCTATTTTACAAATGATGATCTAAAGAAACAGAATATTTAAACTCACATTAGTAAATTTTATCAGGCCATAATTCAAAAGCAAAATTATCTGCATCTGATGCCTACTGCGTTAATTGTTACTCAGCAATATCTGTTGAGCACCCTCAAGTCACTAGGCAGTGTCAGGTGTAGAAAATACAGAGATGGGAGGCACAGTCCTTGGCCTAACAAGCGATAGTGCCTATTTGTGTCTTATATGCCTTCCTGATTCTATTCTATGCTACTACCAGATTCTCCTCCAAAGTGTCATATCTGGAATTCTATCTTAGTATTTTGTACATTTTCATTCATAATTTACAATAATCTACAAGAGCATAAATTCTTTCTATAGATGCTTTGTTTCACAGACGGCATTTAAATATCTATTTGATTTTCAATAAATAGTAATTTTTTAAGAAACTTCTGTTGGCTGGTCCCTGAGTGAGGCACCGTGATGAAGGGCAAATGGAGGAAAATGAGATACTGACTCTCAGGCCCGAAGGAGGAAGACAGCTGTGACAGAAGTTGTGACAACAAAAAGTGGTGTAAGGCTCACCAACAGGTGAACACATTTTGCTACCAGGAACAAGGTGTGAGGGAAAGTGAAAGTGGAAATTTTATCTGTGCTTTGTTGATAGCATTTCCGTATTATAGGTAGCATATGCTAGAGTCCCATGGACAAATCTAGAAATAAAATCCTATGTATTGAGATTTGGATGTCATAGTTCCTATTACTCTTGTTGGACAAAGCTGTGAATTTTCGTCCTTTTTTATTTGCAATATTCACCTGGAAAAATCAGTTTACCTCAAATGCAGAACCTGGCTTTTCATGAAACTCTCCTCTCATATCCAATTTTCCGGCTGAACTGACGGTTCATGTTACACACCTTTTGCATGAGTTTAGGATGAAGCAATGGTCACAAAAAGAATAGCAAGACAAAAGCTACAGGAAGGTTATGCTAAAGCTGAAAATGGACCGCAGAGATAGATGGGTTTATTTTCCCTCATTTTTTCAAACACCTGCTCTACTGCCGCTTAGAGTTTCAGGCAAACACAGCCTGATTCCCTGAGGTTGTGATTGCAGCAAAGTGATACTGTGCAAATATATAAAATGTTTTTGTGTGCTAAGCACTTGATGTGCAAAGCCTCAGTGAACAGAACGCCTCTTCTTTGAACAGAGTGATTAATGAAAAACTATATATTCCTTTTACAGCCTCCACTCGACATTCTCTCATTTACCTCCAGTCTGTCTCACTCTAGTCTTCAGAGGTAATCACGGTTAGGATGTGTGCATCTTCTCTTCTTTGTCTTTTCTCTGTGAATTATAGATGCATGCCTATATGGTATATAGCTTATTATTACTGAATAAATGGGATTACTGCTACTTATTTGCTACTTGCTTTTTTTATTTAATGGTAAACCCTGGAAAACTTTTCATGTGAATGTATATATGGATCTTCCATGTTTCTTTAAACTATTGGGTAATATCCTAAACTATGGGTATGATTCAATTATTATTATTATTTTTTTTACCAAGAATATGTATTGGTACACGGTATACATAAGGATCACATACATCATGGTTATTTTGTACCTGTACATGATATATCTTGGGTCCCCCTCCTTACCTGCCCCTCCCTTCTGTTCCCCCACCCTGCACTATTTACAGCAGGATTATTTACATTTTTCCATTCTTTCCTTTCTCCTTTCTTTTCCTTTCCTTCTTTCTCCCTTCTCTCTTTCTAGTTCTCCTCTCTATTGAATATTATCTTTTTTTTTTTTACATAACATCTATCATACCTCTTTGTCCTTATTTACACTTATGGTTTCTCATATCAGAGAAACAATTCAATGTGTACTCATGAGTGTCTGATTAATTTCACTTAGGAGTTTGTTCTCAAGGTGCATCCATTTACCTATAAATGTCTCTAGTTTATCCTTTTTATGGCAGAGTAGTACTCCATTGTATAGAAAAACCACATCTTCTTTAGCCATTCCTTAATTGTTGGGCATTTGGGTTTTTTCCAAGACATAGATATTACAAATTGTGTTGCTATGAACATGGTTGTGCATATATCACTGTGATATGATGATTTTAATTCTTCTGGGAAGATACCAAGCAGAGGAATAGCTGGATCAAATGGAACCTCTAGTTGTAGTTTTCTGAGGAATCTCTACACAGATTTCCACAGTGGTTGGACCAGTCTACATTTCCACCAACAGTGGAGAAGGGTACCTTTTTCCCCACAGCCCCACCAGCACTCATTATTGGTTAATTTCTTGATAATATCTGTTCTTTCTGGAGTTAGAGGAAATCTTAGGGTAGTTTTGATTTGCGTTTCTCAAATGACCAATGATGTTGAACATTTTTTCATGTATTTATTTGCCATTTTTATTTCTTCATCTGAGAAATGTTTATTCATTTCAGTTGCCCATTTTTGGATTGGGTCTTAAACTTGGGGGGGGTGATTTTTTGAGTTATTTATATATTCTAAATGTTAGACCTTTGTCTGAGGGACCGCTGGCAAAAATTTTCTCCCAGTCTGTGAGTTTTTGTCGTACTCTACTGGTGATTTCTTTTGCTTTGCAAGAGCCTTTTAATAGGATGTGATCTCAAGCACTGATTCTTTGTATTGTTTCCCGTACAGTCTAGGTTCTGTTCATAATTTTTTTCCCTACACCTGTGTCTTCGAGAGTTCTTCCTATTCTATTCTCCAGTAGATTTACTGTTTCTGTTTTAATGTTTAGATCTATGATCCACTTCGATTTTAGTTTAGTACATCGTGAGAGACATGTATCTAGTTTTAGTGTTTAGCATGCAGCAGGCCAACTTTTCCAGCACCATTCATTAAGGAGACGATCTTTCTTCCAGTGAGGGTGTTTGGCTCCTTTGTCAAAGATGAGGTATTTGAGTGTGTTTGGAGTTGTTTCTGAATCTTCTAATCTGTTCCATTGATCCTCAGGTCTGTCTTTTTGCCAGTACCATGCTATTTTTATCACAGTAGCTTTATAGTATAATTTCTGGTCAGGGATTGTGATGCCCAATCCCTTGCCCCTGTTGTCCATAACTGTTTTTGCTATTCTTGGTCTCTTCTGGTTCCAGAAGAATTTCACGATTGCTTTTTCTAATTCTGTGAAGTATGTTATTGGTATTTTGATTGGAATTGCATTAAATCTGTATAGTAATTTAGGTAGTATGGCCATTTCCACTATGTTGGTTCTTCCTACACAAGAACATGGGGTATCTTTCCATTGTCTGATATCCCTTTTAATTTCCTTTTTTAGAGAACTGTAGTTTTCACTGCAAAGATTTTTACTTGCTTTGTTAGATAGATCCCTAAGTATTTCATTTTTTTTTTATGTGATTGTGAAAAGTATATCTTCTTTTATTTCTTTCTCAGTGAGTTTGTTATTTGTCTATAGGAATGTTATGGGCTTGTGGGTGTTGACTTTGCATCCAGCTACACAACTGAATTTAGTTACTAAATCTGGAAAATTTTGGTGGAATTTTTGAGGTCTTCTCAGTAGAGTATCATGTCATTTGCAAATAATGATAGTTTTACCTCTTCCTTTCCTATCTTTATTCCTTTTATTTCCTTCTCTTGCCTAATTGCTCTGGCTAATGTTTCTAGAACTATATTGAATAATAGTGGTGATAGTGGACATCCTCATCTTGTTCCAGATTTTAGTGTGAAAGCTTTCAGTTTCTGACTGCTTAGTGTGATGTTAACCATTGGTTTGTCATAGATGGCTTTTATCAGATTTAGATATAGACCTGATACAATTATTTTTAATCATGCCTTTACAGATGAAAATTGAATTTCCTGTTTTTTACTATTATATGCTGATAATGGACTATATTGTATGAATCTGTTTAGGAGCAAGTGGAAGTATTACCTTAAGAGAGCTCTTCAGAGTAGAATTTTGATCAATATAGCAACCACATTTACCTTTTGAATACTGCTCTACTTTGATATCTTGTAGTAGTCTATTATTATCCTTACTTCTTAGATCTTTGCCAACACCATATAATGTAATCTAAAACTTCTGCCACTATCATCAGTGAAATATGGAAACTTATGTTTGATTTATATTTCTCTTCTTACTAGCAAGTTTGCGAAAAATTTCCATGTGTTTGTGAGCTGTCTGTGTTCTTTCGTCTACGAATCCTTTTTTTTCAGGAATCGTCAGCCTGCGGCTGAGGGGAAAAGATATCTATGTAAAATCCCTGCTCAGATGTCTATGTAAAATCACTGAGAAAACTATATCCAAATTGCTTGAAGACTTGAATGTTAATATGATTAATGTTCAGCTTTACTTGCTAATTTCTTAACATTATAAATTGTCTGCTCTTATCCACTCCTTCTTATCAACATCACTACTTTTTCTTTGGCTTTGTCTCTTTGAGAACCATTCATGAATATTCATTTTCAAATTTGAAGAATTCTTTGTGCCTAAGATTTACTCATTTGCAACAGGGGACAGTAGTTGATAACTACCAGCCCTCCTGGTTTGTAATCTGTCAGCCGCAGAATCCGTCACACAAACGCAGTGAAGGTCTCTCCTTTCCTCCTCGTTTTATTCTCTATATGCCCAGGGTGGGGTGTGGGAGTCAGCCCGCTCCAATTTCCCCCAATCCCCGTCACCTGGCTTCACTCTATCTGCTCCTTCTGGGGATCTCTACCACTTCTGGGATGTTCGCCATTCACACTTCCAAGTCAGATGCCTTCCAGTCGGATGATATTACTACCTCAAAAGTGGCTTCTGAGAGGGAAATTAGAGAGAACTGAGGACCTAAAACTCTACCTTGAGCAGGACTTTGCAGATTCCAAGGGGAGAAAATGAAAATGTAAGTTTTTCATCCAGAGCTGCCTAAGTTCTTCATGTTAGCTTCCTTGTGGCCGCTCTTCTTCTTCCCACCCTCAGTGTGAGGGCATGCTGTCTTGCCGAGAGGCAGCCCAGTAGAGGAACACCGAGAAGCGCATGTGGCGCTGCCTGGCTGAGTTGGAATGATACCTCCACCATGCACTAGCTGTGTGTCAGGAGCCTTGGCCTTTGGGTAGCCGGATCTCCATGTTCTGGATCCTTGAATTCAAACTCTGGAGGATGGAAAAAATTTGAGAAAGAATTTGTGTTAAGACTGAACATCCACAGACTTTTCGTCTTGTCATTATTTCCTAAACTGTGTCGTTTAACAACAAAGTGTACAGTATTTACATTGTATCAGATCATTATATGTAACCTAGAAGTGATTTAAAGTACATATATGGGAGGATGTGCATAGGTTACAGGTAAATACTGTGCCACTAATATAAGGGACATCTCTGGACTTAGGTACTCGAAGAGGGGTGAAGTCCCTGGAACCAAACCCACTGGTTACCTGGGGATGACTGTGTTGACACTTCTGTGGTGTCACCTTCCACAGTGAAGGAGGGCTTGTTTGTATGACCAGTGGAATATGACAGAAGCGACTGTGTGTGATATCTGCCTTTCCTTACCAGACACTTGCTCTTAGGGAAGCCCGTGAGATTGCATAAAAACCCTCACTCACACTGCCCTGTGGAGAGGCCCCCTGGCCCAGGTGCTAAAGTCTCCAGCTAAAAACCAGCACCAAGGAGGCAGCCATGGACTTGAGCTACCTTTTGAGGTGCTCTTGTGGGCCCAGGCAGTCTTCCAAACTGATCTCTGACATCCAATGGGTGACCCTGACTCAGACTCACTCAGTGAAGTTTCTCTCGAGTACTCGATCCGCAGGAACCATAAATAATTGTTACTGTTGTAGTAGCACAGTAAGTTTTGGGAGATTTATTATGCAACATTAGATAGCCACAATAAGTTATGGAGCTACAGGTGGTATCCACATAGGTAAAATGATAATAACAACATCTACTTTGAAGGATTGAGAGAATTCCATGAGTCATACATATCAAATGCATATATTAGTACCAATGCATAGTAAATGCTATGTATTTGCTAAATATCACCTATATTTTCAGTTTGTCAGTTTGTACCATAGCCAACCCTTACAGAATCCTACATCTGGCTCAGGGGCTCCTTCTGTCTCTACCACCCTGACCAAAGCACTATGGCCCACAGAAGCTCATTTCCCGGAGTTTGGGTTCCATAGACTAGAAAATGATCATAGTTATTTTTCCAAAGAAAATATTAATTATCCCTAGAGATATTACAGTGTGAATCTTGATTTTCTTAAGGGCAATTTATCTTCAATGAACTCCATTGCTGTCCTGCACATTTCTCTATGGCTGCCTGTTTCTCTCTTGCTTACTCCATTCAAGGGCTTTTTCAAAGAGAATACTTGCTATTGCTAATCCTCACCCTTGAAAGATGCATCCTGAGCTTTTGAGATTTAGATGTTGTTATGGTGCATGTCTAGATGTCTCCCCAAATCCTCATGCAGTCGTAGGTGGGTTTTTTTCAGAGGTGGGGGCTGAATCTAGGGTGTGTGATGCTGGGATTAAGGGTGCTGGGTGATTTCTAAATCAGTCCACCGATCAGCTGGAGTAAATTTTCCTCCCTTAACTTGTGGCTGTTGGGTATTTTGTCTCAGCAACTAGAAAAGTAACTAAGAGAAATGTGGAGATAGGAAGATGTGAAGCTCTTACCCAGAGGGAGAATGTTGCAGCGAGGTGGTTGTTTTCTGTTCTTAGTGTCTTCTGTCTCGCATTTGAGGGTAGATATTGAGAACCTGTGTGGTTGACAGACAACGTGACACTGAAGGCCATTCAGCCCAACCTCTCATTTTCGAGATGGAGCTCTCCTAGCCATCCTAGATGGCAGCTGCTGAATATCAAGGCTGCACAGACGTCTTTCGAGCCCAGCTTCCTTTTGTCGCATGCTTAACTCTTCCTTTGTTGCTGTGCTGTGACTGGACTAGAAGGTTACCACTGCGATTTCATTTGGGACATCTACTCCCCTCACGGTGTGACAGCTTTCTTGTTCCATCTATCCGCAGAGTCAGAAAAGCTTTAGAAAAAAAGACTGACTTCTCCTTCTCTCCTGTCTGTCTGTCAGACTGTTAAGTCAACCATAAGAGTCTTTCCAAATTTAGGACCAATGTAGTTTGAAATGTTTCAATACCAAGGAGGCCTTTGTGAACTCATCTCTGGATCGTGGTAGAACGTTCCTTGGACTCAGCGCGTTGCATTATTCAGAGACCTTTTTCTCCCATTCGTGAGTGCTAATGGGAAAGGCGTTTTAAGGTTCACGTGACCCTGAGAGTGCCAGAAGTTTTGTCTGCCAACTCTGGGGTAGATTCTAAAAGGTGCTAATTAATGCAGCCTCCATCCAGTGGCTCCACTTGCTGCGTGAAAATATCAGGCACAGTGGCAAGGCTCCAAATAGAGTTTCTGCCGTTGTTAGGGGGACTGTAAGGAAACATTTCCCCGAATAAACTAGCAGGAACTTGTCTTTGCTGGAAAACAAAGTTTACATTTGACTCCAAAGGTTTTAGCCAAACAAAAGAGGTGAGATATTGATGTGTGAGGGTGGGAAGGAGGAAACAATTAGACTGTCCTTTAATCATCAGATCTGCAGTGCAAGTGCAGGAGGTTTGTTTAGGTGTAGGAAAGCAGCAAACTAAGAGGCAATGAAACAAATTAGCAACAGAAATACTAGTTCTGGTCTCCTCTGTGGTATTACTTAAAGTTCAAATGTCTTTGATATGATTAATCTTCTTAGGATAGTGCAACATTTGAAGAACCACAGAAGGAGACCAAATGAGCCGAGAGAAATACACAAGTGGACCAGCAAGATGACAACTGCTGCAGGGAACTCTGGACTCTAATACGTCAGTTTCCAGCCCCTCACTTGGAATCCAGACAGAGACGTAGCCCTCGGTCAGCCTCGTTATGATTTCCCTCTGTCTGGTGCGGTTTGGGTCGTATCTGTTGGCTGCGCTCTCATCTTCAGATGACTGGTAGCTCAAGCCCCACGTTTATCTACCTCTGTGATTCTCATTTCTTTCTCGGGGAAGTCGCAGAGAAGCGTGGTACCTCCTGGTGTGGGTGTCTTGCTTTTATTAATCAACAGTGAATGACCCACATCCAAGCAGTCTGTATATTGCATGCTAGGATAGTAGATGCGTTTACTATACATATCTTTTAACATTTATCCCATAGAAACTAACTTGATAAAAAAAAATTAAGCCTACTTCTGGAATATCTCAAACTGATTTGAAACACAACTGCTTACAATACAAAACACTCACTGTTTGTTTGACATTTGTATGTTTTCTCCTCAAACGTTCTTCTTTCTCTTCTGATAAAATGATTGAAAAACTTTGCTTCAACCCTTAAAACTTGACTAGTATCTACATAAAGATTTAAACTTTAGCATGTCTGTCTAGGCTGAAACCTAAGAAATCTTTCAGCATTTCATCCACTGCTGATCTTTGATATCTGTGCATTGAATCTAACCCTTGATTTTTTTGTAGACACATGTAATCTGAAGGCATGCAACATTTTGCAAATGTTGGCCCATATTTTTATTTCAAAGGTCTTATTTGGTCTGTTGACCAAGTTTTGATTACTTCCATATTGCTCTTAATTGCCTTAATATCCCCAAAGACTTTCCTATTTTGTGCCTCCCTTTATCTTTGCTTCTTTTATCTCTTGCTGTGAGAGTACAAAATTGCTGACATATTCAATGTATTTAAATCCTGAGTGTGGCAGAAGAGTTTTCAAATCTGTTTTAATTTTCTAATACTCAGCTGAGGACCATTACATATTCTGTTTAGCTAATCTGTTTTCAATAATCTCTGTAAAGTTGTACATGAGCGAAATGTTGCATAAAGTAACACCAGATCGAGTGTATTTTAGCATTTGTAAAATTCGAATATTACTTTGTTCTACCTAAAAGTTTTAATGTCCTACAGTTGTAAGTCTTGACTTGTACCAATATTTACCTATGAGTTTGTGATACTCTACTGAAAAAAACCTTAACTTTTCCATGTGTAACATGCACACTAATTGTAACTCATCTTTGACATCACGAAGAGAATTGATGCATACAAGCATTCTTTCGATTGTTTCATAAATTATTAGCTAAGTTACAGTCAGCTACAAATAAGTAAGAACTGCCTTAACTGTGGAATTGTTGTAAAGACAATCGCTCACTCAACATGAACTTCAGAAGATTCAGGCTTCTTCCATCCTTGGAAATCTATGTTATAATCACTCCTTAACTACAGTTTGTATAGGAAGGACAGAGGTAGGAGCAAAAGGCCCTCCCCAGATGACTGTCACTTTTTAGTGGGGGAATCTTTCCTGGAAGTCCTCAGCTTTCTCCTTTATTCCTTATTCAGGACAGAAGTGGGAGACAGAATCACCTTTAGGCCAAATATCAGCCACAAGGCAAGAATTCATCGTGACTGGCTTAGACTAACCATGATTATCTTCATTTTCCACATTCTACTTCTTGAACAAAGGGTTGTGTTAACAAAAAGTACTAGGTTGGATGTGGAATGGGGGATGAGAGGAAGGGACAGATGTTTGCCATGCTTGAAAATTGTTCAAGGTTTAAGGCAAATTTACTAAGGTCACTAACATTGTCTTTGGCCTATGAAGTCAGCTAAAATGTTTTTAAGTGCAATGTATTTCTACATTACTCTTTGTATTTTAAAATAGCCCATTTTATTATAATATTTTTCCCCTGATTGCAGTGGGTCATCTAAAATATGCTATTCTACACAAAGGGGGAAGCAGTAAATACCTAGAAGTGGGGAGAATTAAAAAGAACGAAAGAAAAAGGCTAAACTTTTATGAATTTCACTTACAAAACCTTTTCTTGTGTAGAAGAAATGTACTGCCTTGTGTTTTGACCTATCAATGTGAATTATTTCCTCAGAATAAAACTCTGAAGCTCAGTGGGTGAAGAGTCACAGTCAGTAGAATATAATTCTACTGGGGAACCTATCCAGTTATCTAAATGAATAAATAGAGAAATGTGGAAAACTAGTGTCTTCAACTATTAATCTTCTCATTCCTCTTATGCTTTGCTGGGATGTGGTCCTTTGTTTGTCCTGTTACAAGAGTAAGTAGAGAAAGATAATGCAGGATGGTAAGACTTTCATTCTTAAAGCATCCTCTGAGTCGACAATTAACTTAGCTGCCAACTCAAGATGCAAAAATAATTACTCAAGACTCTGTAATTTAAGAGAAGTCTGTCCAGCTATCTCAGGGATCTGTGAGTACAAGCAGCAGAAATTCATTCCAAACTAACTGCACCAAAGCATAGGATTTGGGGGAAGAATAGTGGAATAAAGCAGAGCCTCAAAGGGAGAATGTAACAATGGCGACTCGGGAAGCCAAGAGTGGCCTGAGTCGGGGACCCCAAGTGCCCCCGTGAATCTCCCATGTTTCTGGTGCTGTCTTGGCACTTGTTAGATTGTCCTAGCTTAGTGTGCTCCGGGTGGAAGACCCAGCTCCATGGGTTTCCTATGTATCCCATCCCTACAAAAGCAAAATCAGGGAGAAAATTGAACTCTTTCTCCAGGGAAAGTTTGAAACATTCAGAGAAATAACCGATTTTTCTGACTTGGGGTCACGTGAAACTCCTTGGGGCAGCTACTACTACCTACAGGTGGGAGGATGGAGGGGTGATGAGGGAGTAGGGTGAGAAGTCCTAGAATTTGTTCTTCTTAGATTATGTTTCTTTCTCATGACTAGGAGGACAAATACTCCCTCCTTGGTTTTCATCTTGATAAATGCACTATAATTTGAAAACATCATAACTTGAAAATGCACTTGATGTACTAACCTACCCAAACATCATAGATAAGCAACACTATAGACCACTGTTTACCTGAGTGACTGGTTGGTTGACTGGGAGCTGTGGGTGGATGTTGTCATCTTGCATCTTGAGACTATGGTACAGCATATTGCTAACCTAGGGAAAGGTCAAAGTCAAATTTCAAACAGTGGTCTCCACAGAATGCACATTGTTGGGGCTGGGGCTTTCGCTCAGTGCTTAGAGTGTTTGCCTCGCAAGCATGAGGCCCTAAGTTTGATTCCCGGTACCAAAGAAAAAAAAAAAGGAATGCACATTGTTTTTGTACCATTGCAAAATCAAAATATTCAAGTGAAACCATTGTAATTTGGGGCTGCCTATACTAGGACGGAACACACTCCCTCCCCAAGCCTCACTAGAACCATGGCTTTGAAGACATATTTCCGGAAGAAAAGGAGTTATTGTCAGGGGCACATGTCCATGACAACAAAGGCCCTGCTACTGGAGGTCCTGATTTAGCAGTGTGGGGGGACCTCCGATAGGAAAGCCCAGGGTGCTGGGAAAGCCTGGCTTTAAAAACCGTCCCAGGAGGGCTTTGCAACCTGAGGCCCTACACAGCTGTACAAAACTGCCGTCCTCTAAGCTATCAGGCCCTCCTCAGTGCCACCACCCACATTTCCCCAGCTCATTTCGTCACACTTGATGTAGCACCTTCACATTCATTTACTCAATTACTCAAAATAATGCTTACAGAATCCTAAGGAAGGTGCAAAAGCCAAAGTCCCTCTTCTCAGTGATGTTTTCATGAGAGAAACAGGACATTATGAAGTAAACCAGAAAATGGATAACTTAATTGCCACTTGTGCTAAGTACTATGGAGGCGATGAACAGGATTCTGTGAGAGTGTTTATGAAAGATCTATGAGAAAAGAATTTATGTGTTCATAGTTCTCATTAAAGATTCTCCATAATTCTCCTTTAGTGATGTTGGCACCAAGCTCTCTCTCTGCTCCCCCATCTCTGAATTTGCTGTTTCTTCCTCTTTCTGGGGCAACAGGCAAACTCTGAGACCAAGCGAGCCGGTTAGCTACTTCTAGTCTCTCAGTCATTCCTCTGTATTCTCAGGGTCCTTCCCTATTTATCTTCTGCTTTCTATGACTTCTACTGATATGCATGGAAATTTAATCATTGATATCATTCAACACTTCTCCCCCAAGATATCTGCTTAGGAGCATCGAAGGTCATACTGGAAGAGAGCTGGCTGGAGAGGAGGGCAGTCTGGGCAGAGGTCTTCACTAGGCTTTTCATGCTGCCAAAGCTGAGTCCAGCTTCTCTGAGTAGGCAGGCAGCACACTGGAGTTGGACGGTCCTAGTTTTCCCATTTGTATCCATTTTCTATTTTTCTATGTGTCATTCATTATCGGTGATAAACATACTGATATGCTTATAAACAAACGTAATCATCAAATTTCTGCAATATATAACAGAAGGAAGTAATGGTATTAAAGAAATCCCAGTGCTGTTTAGATTAGGGAATATCTTCTACCATCACAGAACATTTGTAATACACTTTGTGACCTCCTTAATCTTCCTGTGCAGATCAATGCCAGGCTGTCTGCCCAGCAGGTAACCAAAGTCCAGGGTATGGGCCAAGCTCCTCCTGACTCAGCTGCCATGTTTTCTCTCAGAATAAATTGATATTTGCTTTATTTCCAAGCTGGTCTCCTGTTTGTAGTGATGGAAATCTGTCACCAAAATGTTGGTGGGGCTTCCTAGAATCCAGACTGTGATGGTGTAAGTAATGGGGCCAAAAGGCGTTTGTGGCTTTGCAAAATGACATTTTATTTAAAATAGTCTAGTAATGTTTATAAGGTACATTAAGTACTTTTACAATATTTGAAAAATCAAAGAAAATTATTTGGTAATGAAATACTTCTTCCAAGAAGATTGTTTTGAAACTTGTGGTCCAACATTTGCAAAAGCAAGTAATTAGATTCCTAGCCTAATAGCCACACCGAGCTCAACTGCTCAGAAAGTGATCCTGTTACTTCGTCCCTTCCTGGCCTTTCTCGGGCTGCTCTCTAATACTTTGTTTTCTTTTTTGGTCTTCTCTCTGTTGTTGATAGCAAGGTCAGTTTTAGTTTATTATTGTATGCTTTTCCGAAATCCCTAGACTTCCCTAACTTTTAGGTCTGTCTTAGGGATTTCAGAAAAGCTGTATTACAATACAGGATAAGACTGCAGAGAATTTACTGGATGTTCCCCATGTGAATACAAATGGCTAAGGTAAGATGTAGTGATACTTACCATTCAGTTGAGAGACAGCATAAACACATGGAATGGCAAAGAAACAAGATGAATCAAACGGTGGCAGTAAGTGACTCCAGGTGGACAACTGAGAGAAACTAGTTGATGTAGTTTCACGAGGGAAGTTATTCTGGAGGAAAGCAATCGAGAGTGGGGGATTGAAAGAAGGGCTGGAGCAAGACCAGCTGTGAACCCGAGAGAGGTTCTCTCTAGGGCCTGGCTGAGCTTTGCTTCTAACAGTAACTGTAAGAGCAGCTCTTTTAGTCACTTTCTCATTGCTGGGACAAAATACCTAACATCCACGACTTAACGGAGGAGAGTTTATTTTGGCTCATGTCTCCACTCTGGTTGGCTGGCTCCACAGTAGAAATGACATAGGAGAAAGACCTGGGTGGAGGGGTGACGCTCACATCTCAGGAGCCAGGTAGCAAAGGAGGGAGGGGAAGAGTTGGGAACAAGAATACACCATTTCCAAGTCATGCCCTCGTGAGCTGCCTCCAACCAGGCCCCACATCCTAAAGCAAGTCAGCACTAGCACCCCCATGATCCAGTTGCCTTCCACACACTTGAGGAATTGGGGTCACATTTTAGATCGAAACCACAATAGTAGCCTTTGTAGCTCTTGGACTCTCAACTGCTGGATTGGTTCATAGCATCTGTGTGTGACAGTGAAGCAGCATTGTTACTGCACACCCCACAACGGTTAGTCCTTTCAGCTGGACTTACCTAGGAAAACTAAGAGGTAGGTGTCTACATGTGTTTTCTTAGGGACTTTGGAAGCTGCATGGTAGCTTTAGAAATGTTTTCTTCGCCAGAAAGACTTTGTTCCTGACTCTGCTCTTCGTGAAAAATATCACATTTCCCCATTTGGAAAATCAGATTGCATATAGGAAGTGACAGCTTGCGAAAACACACACTCAACGTATTTCTTGCCTTTTCAAGGTGATAAATAATAGTTGATGAACTGCAAATCTCTCTGAATTATAGAAACTCTTTGTTAACCCAAAGGGGTCTTTAACGGATTTTAAGACTTCTGTCTCTTAGCTCTCTATTTCTTCTCTTGCTAAGTAGATAAATAGAATTAAACTCACAATCAGACCAAACATTTCCTTTCTATTTTTTTCCCTGCCTGGAAAGCTGCGGTACTGACCACCCTGAGCTAACAGTCTGTGGACGAGGCCAGGAGCCTTCTCGCTGGGAATTCTGCCTTCAGGTCTCCTTCTTGGGTTCTGTCTTGGCCACGAACCTGCTGCTTAGACTGCCAAAGTCACCTCGTCTCTGACACCTTTTTCTTCTTCTTTATTATTTTATGTTATTTCTAAGCCCTAGTTATGCTGTATCCCACAAACACATGGTCAGAAATCCTCTCTAGACCCAGGGTACCGGGCCATCATTTGCAGGGGTTGCCCTTACAGCCCATCTTTTTTGAACTGCCCCAGGCTGGTGGTGCGTTTTACTGTACTCACATCTCTCGTCCTTAGTACCATGAAGGTGGGTGATAGGTGCTCACATGTTGTCCACTAAATGGAAGCCAACGATCTGCTTTTCGTGACATCTGCAGTTCCCGAGGACTTTGTTTCACTTTAGACAAAAGGAGATTTTGTCTAAAAATATTCACATCCAAGCACAGAATTCCAAAGCCTCCAATGACTTTTAGATTACTGTTGACCTCAAATTCTTCAGCTCTTTCTTGTAAGTGCGGTACCTAATTTGCATTGACAGTTTAAACATACAAAAATCTGCACAAATTTGGCCTCAACTCACACAGATTTCATTATTTCTTTAACATGTTCATTAAAGAGTCCACAGGAACACGGGTTCTGATATTTGAAAGAAAAAGTGTAAATGGGATATTACAGAATTCATGAAACTATACGGGAGTGATGCTTATTTTGTGTACTGTGTTCTAGTTAAATGCCAATTTTTATTTTTTTATTTTCCCAACCAAACATACAATCAACAATATACATCCATCCTTTTCCCTTCCTTATTTGTATTTATGTAAACATTCTTGTAGATTTTTAGTGAATTTATGGAAAGGACTGAGATGAAGAAAATCTTTATTTACATGTGTGTATTTGTGCACATATATATGCAAATGAGGCTGTATGATACTTGCAGACATTATATTATGGAATGCAAAATGGTACCATGTCCACGTATGAAGTCTGATAGAACAAAATACAATAACATAAAGATTTAACCTTTGACCCTGGGAAAACCTCTGACTGTGAATTTCATGACACATCTTTAATATCTGCACAATGTTATTCCACATTGCATTGTTTATACTATCAAAAAACAGATTTTTAGGAGATTGGTGAAAAATGTATGGTGCATCTACACAACACAACACTATATAATCATTAAAGAAATGGGCAAATAGGCTGATACAGTGGCACAAGCTTATAATTCTAGCCATCAGGGAGGCCAAGATAGAAGGACCACGAGTTTGAGAACAGCCTAGACCACTTAGCAAAGCCACATTCTGTCTCAAAATATTTACAAATAAAACCAAGAAAAGTTACTGACAATATTACTTGATTTACAGAATATACTGCTATTATATGAAAAAGCAAGATACACTAAGTGTATGGTGTGATTATTATTTTTTTGCAAAAACAAAACAAACAAAACCCCAACCACAACAGTGTAGAAACTAATCAAAGTATCTACAGCTCCAATAGGGGAGATTGTGATAATAAATGGAAATAGCTCTGTGAAAAAAATCTATATGATTTTTGACTTTAGTGTCACATAAATATTTTAAGAACTAAAAAATTAAACTTTATTTAAAAAAAGGTAAAATGTCAAACCCTTTAAGTACAAATAATAGTGAATGGACCTGTGTATCAAGTTATTCCGTAATCACACAGGGAAAATATTATGTGTAGTGGTTTTTGCTCCCAGTATCCTGTAAATACTTAGTGAGATATAGTCTAAGGACAAGAACCACACAATCAAATAGTTTTGCTATGATAAATGGTATTTGAATCATGTTAGCACAGTGTATAAATATATTGATATCGTGGGAAGTTAAAGTGTTCACTGTGGAAGCAAGAGAAACAAATGTATTGTTTTGTTTTGTTTTGGTGCTGGGGATCAAACTCAGGGCCTTGAACTTTTTAAGCAAGCACTCTGACCATTGAGCTAAATTCCCAGCCCCACAAATATGTAATAGAGAACATAAAAATTCTTCGATGGTAGATTTGAACGAGAGGTATCAGTATCAGTCCATATAAACTCATCATTTTAAGTTTTGTTGTGGTTTTAAAGTTTTATGTCACTTGCTCCTCTGGCTATTTGTTTTGAAATTTAGGAATATTCTCTGCTGCCCCACTCTCCCACCATGCTTACTTTGTCTGCTAAAACGCTTGCAGTCAGTTACCCTAAGAAGCAATAGCATACCTGGAACCTAGATTTTGGCTTCTGAATACCATTCTGTGCCAAAAGGGTTCAGGATCCTTAGGGAAAGGCTGATTTTCTCAGGTGCGGGAAAGGTTTAAAATTGGCCTCAGATGCCATGTGTCAGAAGAAGTCAAGGAAATACTCAAATCTAAATGTGCTACATAGAAAAGGAATAATTAAATAAAAAGGTTAAGTTAAAACTCTTATCAGACAAGTAATATCTATTTATATATGTATATAAATAATTTGGCATTCAAATTATAGTAATATTAATAGTAATTAATAAAAATGGAATCAAACACTTGAAAAAGACCCCAAGAATTGAGAGGGAGAGAGAAAGAATTTTCTCCACAAATGAATGTCATCAAGTAATAAAACTATAATGAAGGATAGAATTAGAAAAAAATCACCATTTTACATCTTTGTAGTGTAATAAATGATGCAAGATATTCACGACATGATAATTACTGGATAAATATCTATTGAGGAATATGATAGTCACGCAATCTCCAAGTTCCTTTCCTCAGGTTACTTACAAAGTATAAAAAGTAAATTGGACACTATTACGGAAATATTGGTCAGTCACTAATTTAAGTGGTAAAAGAATTTGTTCTGCTCAGAATGGTACACCTTGATTTATTGACGTGATATAGTAAAAAGTGTCCGAGATACGTTTGAAATGTTCTAGACAGTGGTGGAGAGACTATGGCATGCATGTTCCTTGTTTTTCTTTTAACACAAAAGATGTTAATGTATGAGTTTTTTTTTTCTTCCTACACTAAAACCTCCATATTCAGGTTTAATTGCAGCATTGGCGCTTTGCAATAAATAAGTGGGTTTTGGGTTGCAGCTTGGGCGCTCACCTTTAAAACTTTCATTGTCACTTTTCTAGATAAAAATCTTGAACCCAAGTCTCATTGAAGTAACACATGAAACCAATTCTAAATATGTACTATATTCTGTCAGATAAATCACCTGGACTTATCAAAACTGTTAGAGAAAAATTAGAAAAGGTGAGAGTAATGTTACTAGGTATAGACCAACTTTGCTGTAAAAGATATGTAGGAAGGATGCTTTGTTGGTAGCAGGAGGTCTCTGTTACGTATTATTCTTTATTTTTGGTTGTTGTAGTTTGGTTTTACAACTCTTTAAAAATTGAAAGATCCTTCTTAGTTGGAGATATAAGAACAAACAGTGCAGAATTGGCCCATGGGCCACAGTTTGATGACTGTTGCTCTATCTTAGCAGAAAATGAAGAACATAAGAACCAAATGGAATTGGTGAACCCTGACTGCATCCTAGATGCCAAAACAAAACAGCTATAAAAGTTATTTTGGGACTAACGGGGTAAATTTAAATGCAATCTGTATATTAGAAGACACATTTGACTTATTGCTGCTTTTCTAGGTGTGATCATGTATTGTGATTATACTGGAAGGTTTCTTTCTTAGTTGGTACCTTCTAAAATACTCTGAATGAAAGCATCATGATGTAGAACTTACTTTCAATGTTTCAGGGAAAAAGAAATAATAGGTACAAGGAATCAATAAGTGTTCTTAAATAATTAAATGGATTTACATCCAGTTTAACCCATTCTTTTGCAAATACACTTGAAAGTTGAAAGATCATAAAAAGCAATTGTCACATTCTATAGAAAAATAGATGAAATCAAACCTCAGAATACAGTCTAGATTTGATTTATTAGTATTTGAATATTTGGGTCACATGTGAATGGTCAGAAAGAAAGGAAAAATTGAGAAGTTTTAGAGTAAAAAGGAGATATTAAGAGAAATCATAACGATAAATTATTTTTTGAGTTCCAAGTCAGAATACTGGGTCTAAAAACAGCATGGAAATTTACTTGAATATGTTCATTTTGCAAATAAGGGAAACGCTGCCCAGAC
>PVJO010017327.1:0-39352 GCA_004026905.1 Hystrix cristata | reverse complement strand
CATCACAAGGTCACAGCAGGTAGCCATTGCAAGTTCCTGGTGGAGTTGCAGGGGAGAAAGGTGCTTCAGCAGGGGACTTTTTGAGACTTCCTGGAAAGGTTAGCCTTGAGGATGTCAAGCTAAGCTGATGTGAAAGAGGCCAAGGAAAAGTTAAAAATAGAGACACCATGATACCCATCTGTAGTCCTAAGCATGGGCGGCTGAGGCAGAAGGATGGCTTGAGTCCAGGAGTTCAAAATCAGCCTGGGCAGTATAGAAGACCCAATCTCAAAACAAAACAAAACAAACAAAAAAAGACTTGTTCATCCCTGAAGCAAAGCACACACAGAGAGTATGCTCCTGGAGGAATCACATCTCTCTTTCAAGGTCACTTGGCATGAACAAGATGGAAAAGGGAAGGAACTCGCTGGTGGTACCAGGGATTAGGCTCAGTGCCTTGCATATCTACCCAGATTCCCTTTCTTTCTTCTTTTCTTTTTTGTTAGTCTTTTGAGGTTTTGTTTTGTTTTGTTTTGTTTTGTTTCGTGGTGCCGGGGATTGAACTCAGGGCCTTGTGCTTGCAAGGCAAGTACTCTAATCACTGAGCTAAATCCCTTGTTTGTTTGTTTTTGAGACAGGGTCTTGCTATGTAGTTCAGGCTGGCCTTAAAGTCACTGTGTAGCCCAGGCTGGCTTTCAACTCATAGGGATCCTCCAGCCTCAGCCTCCTGAGTGCTGGGATTACAGGTGTGCACAATCATGCACGACTATTCGTCTCGTTTGCAGTATGTGTTTAGATTCATTTTAGAGAGTAGGTACACATCCTTAACATATTTTAATACTTTTTATTCCTCTTTTCCTCTCCTGTCTTTCCCCTCCCTCCTCTAAATCCCCTTCCCTTTTACAAATATCTCCCCATTTCCTATTGCCTACCTTTTTTATTATTATTTTTTCCACCCACCTTTTATTTTTAAAAATTATTTATACTTTGAGTTTCTCAGAGATGTTACGCAATAGTGAAGCTTGTGTGTCTGATTTATTCCAGTTAACATTATGGTCTTAAGGTGCATCCATTTTCCTACCTAACCAAGTTCTTGATCCCTAAGAAGCATTAGATTCTAGAAAGTTTTGGGGGAAGTTGCCTCACAACCAAGGAGCACAGGCACTTTGGCCCACATTTTGAGCCTGCACTGCTGGAAATAAGGTAGCGCAGAACATCAGTCCCACTTACAAAAGTGCACTTCTGAAGATTTGCCTGGAGGTGGCGTCCCTGCTGTGGATCTGGAAACGCTGGACCAAGGCGCGGGCCAGTCTGGCAAATGAATGAGGCTACCGCAGCTCCGAAGGCCAGGCTGGACCCTTTCTCCATGCCAGGAAGAGAGCAGGGGCATTCCTCAGGCCTAAAAGCACTGCAGTGCTCTCGAACTACACACATCTTGACATCTGTTTTTTGCTCTGTCCTCTCTAATCCATAGTGGTCTGGATTTGAAATTCTGCACTTTTTGATTTAGTCATAAAACATTTTAAAATCCTGTCTTTTAAACCCAAGTCCTTGCATGACACAGTTTAGTATCTCTTCTGGAGCCAGGTACAACGGCGCACACCAGTAATCCCAGCAGCTCAGGAAACTGATCCGGGAAGGTTGCAAGTTGGAGGCCAGCCTGGACGATTTAAGAACAACCCATCAAAAAAAAAAAAAAAAAAGCCCTTTTGATGAAAATGCACTTAGTGTTTCTAGATCGAAGATGTACCTAACATCTTTGGTAACAAATTGCAAGTAGGCTGGATTGGGGAGCCACTAATATTTTCGTGACTCTGTGCCCTGCAGCCTGGCCAGCTGCTTCTCAGTATGTTCAGCCTCCCCTAATGGAGGGGAGACAGGTAGGTGGCAGAGCTGTAGGTGCCTGAGGGATTCCTTTTGTTCATTTCTGGGTTACTGCTCTGGCCAAAGGATTCAACCTGTGGGAATAGGCTGAGGCTTGTAGACTGCCTTCTAGTACTTACCTCCAGGGTCTGGGTCTAATCTTCCAAACACAACAACAGCTGGAGAATTAGCCAGCCAAGGCACAGTCCTGAGCAGTGACTGCTTCACATTTAGGGCCAGCCTGGCTGTGGCCATGCCTAGTTGTGAAGGTGATCTACTGCACGTGTGTGTGTGCCTGTCTGTGTGTGCCTGTGTGTTTTTGTTCCCAGAGCATGGCAAACAGATCCATTCCCGTTAGTCTCCACTCATGGGCACACTCTCCCAGCCTCCCCAGTGTGGGGAGCTTTCCTCCAGCCTCTTATTTATTCTAGAAAATCCTGTATTCCTTCAGCATTAAGTGGCAAACACACAGCATGTTTCCTTTATCACCTTCCCTGCCCCTAAAAAAGGTCATTCATTTTATGATCGAGCTAACATACATTCACTTTTGAGTAATGCAAACAAATGTTTAATCGAATTCTGTATCTCTTAAGATGTTGGCTTTATAGCTTTCTGGCTGAGAAAGTGGCATTTGCAAGGGTGAGAAGATAATGAAATGGCTGAAATTACTGGAGGCAGCTTTAGTGGATCAGGAAATAAAAATATTCTGTCCCTCTATTGCTCAGTGTGAATGACCCATTAGGAAGACTAAATGGGGCTTTGAAAAATCTGTACTTGCTTCATTTTTCTATTAGTGAATCCTGTTCAGTGAGCATAGAGGGCCAGGAGAAGTCATTCAAATATGATGGAAACCCAGTTCAGAAGGAAAAAAAGGACAATGTGTAACTATGTGACTTCCCCCTGGAATTGAAGCTTGTTTTCCACCACCAGGCCAGCAGGCTGCAGATTCTTGAATGGGACACCTGTGGTGGGGGGACGAGAGGCCGCTCTATCAGAGTAACTGCCCTGACAAGCCCAGAGAAATGACATCAGGTGTGGCAGAAGGCTGGCAGCCGTTTCCAGGTCAGATGGCTCGAGAACGAAGGAATAAAAGTCACTGTGAATATCTGAAGACAGAAAGACTATTTTCAAGCAAAGCAACACTAGCTTGAAATGAGTCCTTTTTCAGGTGTGTGTGTGTGTGTGTGTGTGTGTGTGTGTGTTTTCTTTTAAAATTTTTTTCTGCATGCCAGGGTTGCTATGTAGCCCAGGCTGTCACCTCCTGCCAGAGTCTCCCAGGTGCTGAGATTGCAGGTGTGCACCACCACACCCAGCCCCCCTGTTTGTTGTATTCTCGCCGTTTGAAGGTATTCTTCTTCTTCTTCTTCTTCTTCTTCATAATTTCCTTCTGTTCAGTCAGAATAGGGTATTTGATTTCTTATCAAAATGCCAAGCAGAACATTTTTCAAGGCTTTCAGAGTGCAAGGCAAATATAAAACCATTGTCTGGTAGATGCAGTTTCCAGCTGCAATCGTTTTTATCATCAGGTAAGCCTGCTGGCCGATGTTTTTAAATTTGATTTGTCAGTGTTGTTTTTTACTGGCTAGGTAAATGAAAACATTCTTCATTTTGTGATTGTGTTTTCCCAAAAGAGGGGATTTTTAATAATGATAAAGTCATGCTTGTTAGATCATTTTTAATGGTAATAAACTGGTTCCTGAGATTTGATTAAAGAGAAAACTAGGTCAATCTAAGGAGAGTCCAAATGAAATAGAAAGTCCATGGTGGAGGAGGGAACCAAAGACACAGTAAATGAAACATTTTTTAAAAGTGTAAAAGTCAAAAAAGAAAAAAAAAGTCAAAAAGAAAAACAAGCTATCTTTTATATCTTCTCAAGATATAAAGATATAAATACAGGCATCTGTATATGTTACAAAAGATAAGATATTGGGCTGGGGATTTAGCTCAGTGGTTAGAGTGCTTGCCTCACAAACACAAGGCCCTGAGTTCAATCCTCAGCACCAAGGGAAAAAAAAAAAAAAAGATAAGATACTAATTGATAATAATAATATCAGTTGAGAGTAACTTTTTTACTGACATGGCAAGGAGTACTGATTAAAGAAGATTGAAGGTATATTTATCATTTTCCCTCATTTCTCATATATCTTATTTATTTTAATCCATTTTTATGTAGATACAGTTCAAATACCATACAACTCACCTTTTTAAATAAGTGTGTAATTTGGTAGGTGTTCTCTTCACAAGGTTATGCAGCCACTATCTAATTCTAGAACTTTTCGTCACCACAAAAAACAGCCATAAAAAAAATAAAAAATAAAAAAATAAAAAAGCAGCCCTAGAGTCACTGACAGTCGCTTCTCATTTCCTCTCCTCCATCCCCTGGTAACCATTTATCTACTTTCTGTTTCTAAGGATTTGCCTATTCTAGACTTTTCTTATACACTGAATGATACAGTATGTGATTCCACAAATAAAACCTTCTGTGTCAGGCTTCAACCACTAAGCATAGTTGGGTTTTTTTTGTTTTTTGTTTTTTGATTTTTGTTTCTTTACTCTAGCAAAATATATATAACAAAATTTATGATCTTAATCTTTTGTTTTTTTGTTTTTGTTTTTTGATACAGGATATCACTATGTAGTTCAGGCTGGCCTCTAACTTTCGGTGATTCTCCTGCCTCAGCCTCTTGAGTCCTGGGATCATAGGTGTGCCTGGGGATTTTAATCATTTTTAAAGTGTATAATGCAGTAGTATTTAGTATATTCAAATTGTTGTACAAGCAATCTCCAGAGTTCTTTTTTATTTTTTTAGTTACTAGGGATCAAACCTAGAACCTTGTGCATGGTATGCAAGTACTGAGATACATCGTCATCCTCTCTACCTTTTATCTCTATGAATTTGACTACTCTAAGTACCTCATATGAATGGGATCTTTTGTTTTGTTTTGTTTTTTGGGTTTTTTTGGTGCTGGGGATTGAACTCAGGACCTTGTGCTTGCCAGGCAAGCACTCTAATGAATGGAATCTTGTAGCACTGTATTTGTGGGTTATTTGGAGGACTGGCTTATTTCACTCAATATCCTCAAGGTTCATCCACGCTGTAGCATGTGTCAGAATTTCTTCCTTTTAAGCCTCAATAACATTTCATTGTATGGCTAGATCTCATTTTGGTTACCCACTAGTCAGTTGATATGCATTTGAGTTCTTCCCACCTTTTGCCTATTGTGAATAATGTTGCCATCAACATTCATGTACTATACAAGCTTTTGCATGCAAATATATTTTCAATTACCTTCTCCCTGTATGTAGGAGTAGAATTGCTGGGTCATATGGTAACTCTAGATGTAGCTTTTTAAGGAACTGCTAAAGCGTTTTTCACAGTGCTCAATATTCTACACTCTCACCAATAGTGTATGAGGGCTCCACTTGACACATCCTCACCCATACTTGTTACTTTCATTTTGCAAATAATTACAGCTGCCCTGGTGGATGTGAAATGGCATCTCATTTTAATTTAGATTTTTAGCTTTGCCATGTTTTAAATGTTAAATCAGGAAGATGTAGTCATACTTTTCTTGTATAACTAATAGAATTATAAAAGAAGTACATTACCAATATATACTTGCATGTAAAGCACATACTACATCTAAGACTATAACTATTCAAATAGGAAGTATTCACTTAACAGTGAGTTAAAAGGTTAAATCAGAGATGGAGTCAGACTGGGATAACTGATGATGCTCTTCCTAGGAGAGAGGATGACAGGATGGTACCAATTAAAAACTTCTACAAGTTTAAAAGCTAATTAATTTTGTATATAGGTGCCAGGGACCTAAACAGCACACATCCTCCCACTGAGCTACACTGCCTCCCAGCCCAAAAGATAAAAATTTTGAGTTTCCCATGTTGCCAATACCTATGTTAAATATGTCATGTGTATCATTCATTCAATCCTTAAGAAAAAGGGACATAGCTGTGTGATGGAGCACTTGCCTAGCATGCATGAAGCCCTGGGTTCAATCCTTAGCACCACAAAAAATAAAAAAATAAAAAGCACCAGAAGGGGCTGGAGACTTAGATCAGTAGTAGTGCACTTGCCTGGCAAGTGCAAGGCCCTGAGCTTGATACCCAGCACCCAAAGAAAGAAAGAAAAAAAAAAAGCACCAGACAAAGAAAAAACAAACAAAAAAGAAACAAAGGCACCAGACAAATTTATGTATCTAGTGTGACACTGGCTATGTAAATGCCCCAACACACCCCAGGCCTATGTAGCCCTTGGGTTTAAATAAGGTCATAGTAACTTTACACCTAAAGTTCAGGCCTCATTGCTCCCACCTGCTCTCACAGAAGTCTGCTAAAGCCTTGGGGGCCCCCAAGTATTCATAAAATGTCTGTGCTTGATAAGTACAGTCTTTTTTTTTTTCTTTTTTCTTTTTTTTTTTTTTTTTTTGCAGTACTAGGGATTGAACCCAGGGCTTTCTCTCTGAGCTACGTCCTCAGCCCTGTTTTTACCTTCTGCCTTGATAAAGGATCTCCCTGAATTGCTAGATTGCCCAAGTCAGGCTTAATTTGTGATCCTCTTGCCTCAGCCTCCCGGAGTACTAGGATTACAAGCATGAGCCACTGCACCCAGCTCACAGTCATCCTTTTATCAATCTTTACCCTTGTCATGGCACCCACAAAGCACACCTCCTAGTAGGGTGACCAACCTCCCTCTTTGTTTGGGACTGAGGTTTCCCGGGATGTGGGACTTTCAGTGCTCCGACTAGGAAAGTCCTTGGCAAATGGAGATCAGGTGCTGGCCCCAGCTCACTGAGCAGGCTACTTCCAAAGCTGCACAGTTTAGCTGTCCAAATGGGCTTTATGTTCTCAGCTGGAGCCACTCTGTGTTCCTCAACAAGGACTGATAGCCAGTCAGGAGGACTGAGTGAGCAGAACATTCAAGTTTGAATTCAGGATACTTTTATCCCTGCTACTAAGGAAGTGAGAACACTGATCTGCAGGTTGAGATAATCAGAGCACAGGTTTAGACAAGACAGACCAGTGCGGGAGCACACTGAGCAGCTACTGGAGTGGTCGTGAGAGTGGATGAGATAGATGGTCCCCAAGACCTGGAAGTAGGACAGAAGCTGACAGACCACAACATTTGAGCCAACAATCAGAGGTAAAGGAGACCGCAAAAGAAATCGAAGGGAGGGCTGGGGATTTAGCTCAGTGGTAGACTGCTCTCCTAGAAAGTACAAGGCCATGAGTTCGATCCCCAGCACCAAAAAAAAAAAAAAAAAAAAAAAAAAAAAAAAAAAAAAAAAAAAAAAAAGAAATCGAAGGGAGCTGGGGGAAGGGGTGCGTGCCTGTAATCCCAGCCCTTGGGAGGCTGAGGCAAGAGGATCACTGCAAGTCTGAGGTCAGCCTGGGCTACAAAGTGAGTTCAAGGCCCTGCTAGAGCTACATGGTGAGACCCTGTCTCAAAAAATAAATAAATGAATAAATAAATAAACAAACAAGAAAGAAAAAATGAAAGAAAAAACAGAAACTGAAGGGAGGCTTTGAGGTTTGTAAACGCTGAGCATGGTTTCCACAGTCAGCCCTTGGTTTCCAGCATGGCTGTGCCTTTTCCCACAGCCAGCATCGCTCCCAGTTAATCACTATCTCATCCAACATGCTGCTCTTCCTCTTCAGTGCCCCAAATGCAGGTGATGCCCTGGGGTCTGCACGAGGTGCTCTTTCTCTCTCTTCACTGTCTTCTTTAATGTTTCAGTTAGTCTACCTGGCCACTCTTTTCATCTCAAAAATGAGGCTAATTGCTAGGTGTGTTACCCTCCCCCCGCCCCGTCTCAATCTTTCTAGAGCATCAGTCTGTACTGAAGCCATCTCCAGGACGTTTCTACCTCATGCTCCCATCCACAAGCCCAGTGCAGCTAATCTCAACAGAAGCCACGCAGGACCGTAACCACAGATATTAGAGATGATCTCATCCTGACATTACTGAACACAAATCTGTAGCAGCCACTAGTGTGCAGCAGAGGTGAGGTTGTGGTGGAGTACTTGTCCATCCTCCATGCCCTCAGGGTGTCTGCAGCCTCTGGGCCAGTCTGTTCACTACAACCTCATTCTCCGGTCAGAGTAAGGGCTGATGGTAAGGGGGAGCCCACCACTGGCAGCCAGACACATAGCCATCATTGCCTGCAAAGACAGATGGGGGAAGAGCTGGGGGCCCCAGCACCCCAGGGGTATGAGGAGCGATCCACTGTGCAGGGAGATGGAAGTATGCCTTTGTGAGTGAGTGTGTGATGGGGGTTCTGGCACAGGCACCTCGGGAACTATCTTTTCTTTGCACACTTTTATGTTGGATAGTTTTGTCTATTTGTGGTGATGTAACATTAATGATATCCAAGTTGGGAGGCAACTATTCTGATAATACATATGTGTCTATAAACGAGAACTTCATCATAATTTTGAAATACTAGCTAGGAAAGAGTTTGATTGGATCTAAAATTCTAAGAAATTTTGTTTTATCAGTGAAAAAATAGAGCATTAAATATAATTTAATTTTTACTGGTATAAATATTTGAATGGTTATAAAAGATGATTTAGAGTTTTATTATTACCTATTATTCCAAGTAGTTTCTTTTTTTTTTTTTTTCTTTTTCTTCAAATAGTTTCTTATCATTTAGAAAGACCACTGTTTGCTGGGGATTTAGCTCAGCAGTTAGAGTGCTTGCCTTGCAAGCACAGGGCCCTGAGTTCAATCCCCAGCACCAAAAAAAAAAAAAAGAAAGACCACTGTTAAAGAGTGTTGAGCAGAACTTGCATGAACTATTTAAATCAGAAAGCTGACAATAAAAAATTAGGTACATGGATTCAAGTTCAAATTTCACTCCCCCTCACCCCCAGGGTCTTGGTAGTAGCCCAGGCTGGCCTTGAACTCATGGTCACTCACTGAAGCAGTGACCCTTCTGCCTCAGCCTCCTGAGTGCTGAGATTGCAGGCATGTGCCACCATGCCTGGCCAAATTTCATATTTGAAAAAGAGAGCTTTTTGAAAATTGTCTTGGATTCAATATCTCATATCTGCTCCAATGCTATATACAGTATTTTATTTTCATTTTTATTATAACTATAACCTGTAAAGAAATCTTTGAGCACATTCCATATTCTCCTCTAATTTTCAAGTGCTATCATGCGAAAGGGGTCAGAACCTACTGTTCTAACCCAGCCCCCCTAACTGATTACCGAGGAACTCATGAGGACTCGATCATGGTCGAAGAACCTGCCCAAGATCACAGAGCTGATCGCTTCTTGATAACACACAGTGGCAAAACCAACGAAATCACCCTGTCCATTGCAATTAAAGGTAAATCTTAAGAATGGTCATAGTGGGGTTGGGGATTTAGCTCAGAGGTAGAGCTCTGTCTCTTGACAATGTTGGATGCCTGGGGCAGCTCTCTTTGGATTTACATATACCCCATCTGTATGTGCCGC
This sequence comes from Hystrix cristata, assembly GCA_004026905.1. Lineage (NCBI taxonomy): Eukaryota > Metazoa > Chordata > Mammalia > Rodentia > Hystricidae > Hystrix > Hystrix cristata. The sequence continues at coordinate 30,032 of PVJO010017327.1, read as the reverse complement.
TTGATCTCATTTGCAAAGGGACCAAAGCTCGCTAAGGTTGACCAGTCACTCAGAACAGAAGTTTCTTCAGAGGGTCCAGACTGTGGAGCAAGGCATTCTGCTGACTGGACCTTGTGACTCAGTGTACCCAATGACATGCATACAGCTACATACTGGCATGTTGTACAGAGATGTGACAAACCCCAAAAGGAATAGCCACACAGAAGTGCTTGGGGTTTTGGAACAAAGCCTTGCTCCCTCTAGTTAATAACTAATCTTCCTTTTGTGAATTCTTATTTTGCCCCTGAAAGCAGAGGCTGAAAGCCAGGTAACCACAGGTGTGTGTGGCTTACCATGGACTAAGCAGCTGTTCCACTGAGCCATGAAGTGCCAGGCAGGGCTCTCTCCCCAGAGTGGAGTGGTGTATGTGAAAGCAGGCCTGAGCAGGCCCCATGTACACATGTAGTGCAACTCCAAGCACACTCGGTCCCATCTTGTTACCACCACTCCCTCAGGTCACAGCCATGCCCGTAGGGACAACTCTCTATGGCCAGGGGACTAAAGAGGACAGCATTTTGATTGACAGATAGTGCCAGCGCAGGGCTGGGGATTTAGCTCAGTGGTTAGAGCGCTTGCCTAGCAAGCACAAGGCTCTGAGTTCGATCCCCAGCACCAGGAAAAAAAAAAAAAAGTTGGTGCCAGCGAGACATGGCATAACTGCACTTCAGAGTGGTCCAGAAGCCCAGTGGCAAAAATAAATCTTCCCAGTGGACAGAGGTTTGAGTTGTATTCTTGTGGTTTGTGGTTCATTCTTTCTCTGTCTCTGTCTCTCTCCCTCCTTCTCTCCTGAGGATTGAATTCAGGGCCTTCAAACTGAGCTACATCCTCAACCCTTTTTTTAATTTTTTGTTTTGAGACAGGGTCTCACTATGTAGTTCAGGCTGGTCTTCAACTCTATATGTAGCCCAGGCGATCCTCCAGCCTTAGCCTCCTGGTGCTGGGATTACAGGCACGCGCCACCATGCCTGGCCTTTTTTTGTTGTTGTTGTTTGTTTTGTTTTTGTTTTTTTGAGATAGGATCTCACTAAGCAGTTCAGAACAGCTTTGAACTCACTATATAACCAAGGCTGGCCTTGAACTAGCAGTGATCCTCCTACCCTAGTCCCCTGAGTGCTGGGATTACAGGTGTTTGCCACCATTTTTTTTTTTTTTTTAAATTTTGAGACAGGGTCTCATGAAGTTGCAAAGTTGCCCAGATTGGGCTCAAACTTGTGATTCTCCTGCTTCAGCCTCCCAGAGGGCTGAGATCACAGGCATGTACCATCACCCCTGTTTCTTTTCTTTTCTTTTCTTTTCTTTTTGGTGCTGGGGATCGAACTCAGAGCCTTGTGCTTGCAAGGCAAGCACTTTTAACCACTGAGCTAAATCCCCAGCCCATCTACCAGACATTTCTAACCCTTAGCAGTGTGCCTCATGAAGCTCTGGACGGCTAGTAATGTGGCCCTACAAGATCATAGACATAAACTTTTGACATCAGTATGTGATATTCAGCAATACTTTTCACAATGTGATTGTACAGTACTCAAGCACAGACCATATAGGGGACAAGGAGCACTCTGCAGGGAAGGACACAGTGTAGTGCTGACCCTGCCTCCTGTGTGCCCACCACACAGTTTATGTTGCCCTCTTTTTATTATAATGAAAATATATAAAAAGGGAAGTTTCATTACTTATATACATAACTATATTATATATTTCAATATGTGGTCTAAGACAATTCCACTTCACTCAGTGTAACCCAGGTAAGCCAAAAGGTTGGACACCCATGCTCTCTACCAATCCATGGGGCAAGGGTCATAACTTCAGTTGGTGACAAGTAGGTTTGAGAAGGAAGATGTGGATGAACAGCTCAGAGTAGTCCTAGAAATTGAGAGTATTTATGTCCCCCATGAACTCATCATAATGTCCTCACTGCTAAGGAAGCTTTAATAAGTGAGGAGACAAGAGGCCCCTGTGGGTGTAAGTGAAGCTTCTGCTCTAGTAAGGCCAGCGCCTGCCTACTGAGGCCACCAACTGAGTGGCAGAGTCTAGAACTGAGGTCCTGAAGGGACCCTCACAGGTTCTCCCTGCAAGGCTGACCTGCCTTGCTACTGTTGAATGCCTTTTTTTTTTTTTTTTGAGACAAGGTCTTGCTATGTAGTTCAGGTTAGCCTTGAACTCACAAGAAGGCTTCCTCCTGCCTCAGCCTCCCAAGTGCTGGGATTATAGGCATGCACCACCACACCAAGTTGAGGGCCCATTTTAGAAGGAATTATTGTAAAGGATTTTATTTCATTTTATTTTTTGGTGCTAGGGATCGAACTCAGGGCCTTGTGCTTGCTAGGCAATCACTCTAACCACTGAGCTAAGTAACCAGCAATGTCGTGGACTATTTCTATCACAATGGGGACAGGGAGTCAACCGCAAGGGGAGAACTCCATATTCGTTTCACATCTGCTTTTCCCACCAGCCATCCTTCTACCAGCATCATTCTGTATGAGTTTACTTAATATCCAGCTCAACAACACGGTCTCTTAAACATGGGGACATTTGCCTAAGGAACTACTGTACACGAGAGGCCTGACTGCCCCGTTAGATTCGCTAACCTCATTGTGCACCCCACCATCCAGGAGCGATGCACCTCCGGAACTGCAGAGCGGCCGTGGAGAAGGAGGCTTCCGAGCCAGGCCGAAGGCAACAGCGCGAGAGCTGGGATTCTGTTTCCACTTAGAACCAGCAGTCTGGAGACGTCTGGATTCTTCTCACTGGTTCCTTTCCTCGTTAAATAAGCCAGTCAGTTTTTCTGTTGCTTGCGACTAAAAATTCTAAGTACTGTAATACAAAACACCTCTTTCATTGCGCCATCTATTGGTTGGTTCCTCTGTTTCTGGTGAGTAGGTTTGTCATTAGTTTGTAAATTTAGGCTGTCCCCATTTCTCATATCTTCGTGCTTCCTTTTTTTTTTGTATTGGGGATCAAACTCAGGGCCTTGCACTTGCTAGGCAAGCACTCTAACCACTGAGCTAAATCCCCAGCCCCCTCAAAGATGTTTTCATCAATCTGAAGTGTTTTTCAAAAATTTACTTAGTAGCCAACATTTAAAAATCAAGAGATTAAAAAAAAAAAAATTCAAGAGATAGGGGTTGGGGATTTAGCCCAGGGGTAAAGTGCTTGCCTAGCAAGTGCAAGGCCCTGAGTTCAATCCTGGCACTCTCCCCCCCAAAATTAAAAAAATAAAAAACAAAAATCAAGAGAGTTCAAACCACCGTGGTTTTTTTTTTTTTGTTTTTTTTTTTTGGTGCTGAGGATGGAACTCAGGGCCTTGTGCTTACAAGGCAAGCACTCTAACCACTGAGCTAAATCCCCAGCCCCCTACCGTGTTCTCTCTTACATGGTGGCCCACCCTCATGCTGTAGGGTGTACTTATTTCCCTCCTTTTACTTGGCCCAAACTCACTCTGTAGAGCCTGTTTCTTTTCTTACCTTTAATAAAATTTTGCTACAGTTAAGAAAAAACAAAAGATTTCATATGAAATCTACATTTCTGCATTTTCTTGAAAAATTTGAAGATGTGTTTATTTTAGGCCTGTATTCCTATAGGTCTGCTCTTTAAACAAAATGTAGCCAACTTTTTGGCCAAAGATGTCATCTTGCTCACTTTCATTACTTACCTGTCGTTGTTAAGTATATGTAAATTTCTCATCTTTGGTACTCAACTGCATTACAGTGAATAGATTTAGCAATCAGTACTGGTTTTTCTTTTTCTTTTCTTTTCCTTTTTTTTTTGTTCTGAGGCAGGGTCTGGCTATGTAGTTCAGACTGGCCTTGAACTCCCTATGTAGTCCAGGTTGGCCTCGAACTCGAGGCAATCCTTCTGCCTCAGCCGCCCAAATGCTGGAATTACAGGCGTGCAGCGCCACACCTAGTGACTTTTTCTTTCTTGTTTTAAAAATTTTATTAGTGCTTATTAGTTATACAGAACAGTGGGTTTCATTTGGTATATTTGTACATCTATATGATGTATCTCCCCTCCCCCCGCAATTCGTTTTTGGTTTTTTTTGGTGCAGGGGATTGAACTCATGGCCTTGCGCTTGGCAAGCGCTCTACCACTTGAGCTAAATCCCCAACCCCTACTATTTTTTTTTTTGGAGACGGGGTATCTCTATGCAGTTCAGCCTGGCCTCTCACTCACTATGTAGCCCAGGCTGGCTTTGAACTCGCCTCGCAGTGATCCTCCTACCTCAGCTTCCCAAGTGCTGGGATTATAGGCATGTGCCACCACACCCAGCTGGTTTTTTGAGACAGGGTCTAGCAGGAATCCGCCTGTCTCAGCAACCCCCACCCCTCATCCCAAGGGCTAGGATTACAGGACTGTGGTATAACTCTTAACTAGTTACTTGTATTTTTATTGCTCTGCTTTCCTTCCCTTTTTTCCTCTATGATGCTGAGATCAAACCCAGAACCTCAAGCATGCTAGGCAACCATCCTACCGCTGAGCTTCATCTTCAGTCATTTTAATTTTGATTTCACATACATTCTATTGTAACTAGAGTGCAAAAAACCATTTGGTGGATAAAAATCCTATTAAATATTTTTCTTTAAATTACTTTGGTCACTATATACTTCAATAAATATTAATATACATTTATGATCCTTTCTCTTGTCCCCAGAGTTAACCTTGGCCACCGAGTTGAGCCCTGTTTGGTGTGTGTGGGTTGTGTGCACCTGGAATTTCATTATCACTATCGGTCCCTGGGCCAAGCTGAGACCCGGTGACTACTCAGAGAAAGAAAGTTACTTCCCCATAACACAGAGCCCTTGGGAAGTGGACCTGAGGCGGGGATGCCATCTTTCCTTCCGCAGAGGAGGTAGGCAAGCTCTTGCCCCTCCGAGGTGCTGGCTTCCTAGCTGGGACTGTGGGAAAGGTGCTGGGTGGGAGGCGGGAACGCAGCCGCGTTCTGGAGTCTAGGGAGGCTTTCCGGGTGGGGACTCCACGCAGCAAACATCGGGTAATTCTCCTCTGCTCCGGCGGCCCGGGGTGTGTTCCTGGCATCGTCCCCGAGCAGTTGTCATTGGGATCAATTTCATGACTCTCCACAACCAATCTTTCAGAGTTGTACATTTCTGGGGTCTCGCCTCCCCGCCCCATAGACGATTTACCGCTGTCGTTGGCGCGGCCCTGCGCCCCCGTTGCTCGGGTCGCCTCTCCCCGAGACGCCCTCGCCGGCTCTTTCGGCGTCAGTTTCCCCAAGGGGAAGGGGGAGATATCTGGGGACTCCCCTGTCCTCCCCGTCCCAGTCGGGGAGACGCAGGGAGGAGGCCCCGACGAGTGGGGCCCCAGCTGGGGATACGCCGAGGCTTTCGCGCCCCGAGGCTCCAGGCTGGGGGCAAGTCGCTCGCGGCCGCCGTCCCACAAAGCCGCTCCGACCCGCGGCACCCCCGGGACCCCCGGCACCCCCGAGATTCCCGGCTCCCCGCCCCCGACTCGGCGCTCCCGCGCTCCCCCTAGCGGCCGCCGCGCGGCCTCGCTCCGTCCCAGGCTCGTCGGCGGCGCAGCTCACGTGACCGCGCTCCGGGCCTGCGGCCGCTGTCGGTTCCCCCAGTCACCGAGCGAGAGGGAAGAAACAAGATGGCGGCTGAAGGCGATCCGGAGTGGGGCCCCAGCAATTCGGACTGAGCCTTCTCCCTCCACCCGCTTCCGCCGGCCGGGCCCCTCCCGCCCGGCCCCGCCGGCCTCCCCCCCGGCCCCGGCGCCCCCCACCGCCCCTGCGCCCGCCCCTCCCCCTCCGGCTTCCTTCTCCCCCCGCTCACTCCGACATGAGGGGCCGGCGGGGCAGGCCGCCCAAGCAGCCCGCGGCTCCCACTGCGGAGCGCTGCGCCCCGGCCCCGCCGCCGCCGCCGCCGCCGCCCCCTGCGTCCGGACCCATCGGGGGGCTGCGCTCGCGACACCGCGGCAGCAGTCGGGGCAGGTGGGCCGCCGCCCAGGCTGAGGTGGCGCCCAAGACGCGGCTGAGCTCGCCCAGGGGGGGCAGCAGCAGCCGGAGGAAGCCGCCGCCGCCGCCGCCACCGCCGCCGCCGCCGCCGCCGGCCCCCCCCAGCACCAGCGCCCCGGGCCGGGGGGGGCGAGGAGGCGGGGGCGGCAGGACGGGGGGCGGGGGCGGCGGCGGCCACCTGGCCCGGACCACCCCGGCCCGCCGCGCCGTCAACAAAGTGGTGTACGATGACCACGAGAGCGAGGAGGAGGAGGAGGAGGAGGACATGGTCTCCGAAGAGGAGGAGGAGGAGGACGGCGACGCCGAGGAGACCCAGGACTCGGAGGACGACGAGGAAGATGAGATGGAGGAGGACGACGATGACTCCGATTATCCGGAGGAGATGGAAGACGATGACGATGACGCCAGTTATTGCACGGAAAGCAGCTTCAGGAGCCATAGCACCTACAGCAGCACTCCAGGTATCCACCCAGCCCGGTCGCCGCAGATCCTTCCCCACCTCCTCCCCTCCCCCTGCTCGCTCCTTCTCGTGTGCTGTGCCTCTGGCTCCCGTCTCCCCCACCCCGCCTGCCCCTCAAACGGAGGGGAAATGCGATGGCACATCAAGTGGCAAAAAACTAGATTTACAAGAGGAAAGAGGCGCATTGTTCAAAATGGAGATTGCATTGTTGCAGTTTGCAGGCCACACACACGCTCGCTCTGTTACTCTTGCCCCCAGTCTCGTCTTTTTTACTCTTTAAAATTTGTACCAGTGCAGTGTCTCCACCGGGCAGGATTGAAACTTTGGCACACGCCGATCCATTGCGTTCATTTTTTTCTCCCCTTGTTTTGCTGTGGAGTTTTTGGAATGAAAGAAGCCTCTTGTTTTGCAAACCTCCTTGCATTTATAATGTGGCTTCTTGTAGATTTTTATAACTGTCTGCTCCTTAAAAGGGAATTAAGGATTTAGGCAGATTGTGGCACCTAAACACACACACACGACATGCTTCCCGTCACCGCTAGCTGTGTGTGGCTTAGAAATTATGTTAAGGAAACGATCATTTGGATTAGTAGGGGAGCCTTATCTGGTCTTGTGTTTGTATTCTTTAAGTGCTGTTGGACGCGTGCAACAGTTGCTGGTAAATGGCTGATTAAAAAGCAAAGCAGAAAACCAAACCAAACTAAATTTGGTAATCCATCCAATTCAAAAACATTTTGGTGAAATCCAAAAACCAAAGTACAAAACCAAAGGGACGTGCATCCTAACGTATTTGATGCTTTTGCTTTGCTTGGGAAATGCAGTTTTGTGGCACCTGTTGCAGGAGATGTGTAGTTGATCAGATGAACTTTTGAAGTTACACAGCAGAAACATCGTATTTATTACAGAATGACCTTTTCATTGTATGTCTGAGGAAAAGGCCTCCTTGGATCTGTAGTGAATTTCTCCAGGGTTATTTATGTCCTGTTTTCTCACAGAAAGTTTTTCCAGGCTGGTGCTGAAATGCATTTTGTTAAAACAAAAAAACAAAAAAACAAAAAAACCTGCACACAATTACCGTTGTATGTTAAATACATAGTTGCGGTTTACTAAATTATGAGAAAAATAACTTGTAGCAACAACCTGTCAGGCTTCTCCTTTTATATTTTTGTTAACCTGTCTTAAATAAATTAGGATTTGCTTTTAAGAGTATTCACTAAATAGTGTTTGTGAAGAAAGGTGAGACTCTTAAGAAAACATTATGTGTCATATCATTTTCAGACAGACCAGGGTAGTAAATGTGGTTAAATACAAATGTTTCCATTTTTGGTAAATGCTGAAATTCTTAGTGGGAAAAGTATGAGTGTTAACCCAGATGTAAAACTATCTGGGGTGTCCTAACATCAAATGAGGTAAGGTAATTTCTTTTGTGTGCCTGTCTTGGTTGTCGGGGGTGTGAGAAGCCGGCAAGGGAGAGTGAAGGGAATGAATCAAGTGTCAAGTGTTTTTGTCTTGTATGTAGAAGGGACATTCTTGCCAACTTTGTTTTAGTGGATCTTTTGTAGTAATAGATTTTACCTTAAGAAATCGTATGATGGCCTGCAGTACTAAGAGCTTGGAACCGAAACATGGAGACTGAATTACATACACTAGTGGAGAAAGTTTTTTTCAATTTGAACTAGGGCACGTATGGCAGTTTGGCTAACTTTAATTCCTACTTGAAAACCTGGCAGATAATATCTAAGATTGCTGATGGCTGTTTATATTGCTGATTTAAATTAGAATTTGTGACTTGGCTTTCTTTCAAAAAAAAACTTTTAAAAAACCTTGTATATTATGATATTTCCTTTTTTTGTATAGTATGATATTTCTGTGACTGACTTTTGGGTTTTTTTTTTGTTTTTGTTTTTGTTTTTTTGGTAAGAGGCATTGAACCAAGGGCCTTTACACTGAGCAACATCCATAACTCATTTAAAAAAAATTTTTTTTTTTTCTTGTTTTTTGTTTTTTTTGAGACAGGGTCTTGCCATGTAGTCCAGGCTGGCCTCAGACTCAGTGTGTACCCCAGGCTGGCCTCAAACTCACAGTGATCCTCCTGCCTGAGACTGAGTGCTGATATTACAGGCATTCACCACCACATCCAGCTCTGGTTCATTAGTTTTATTGTTAGCACCTCCTGATAAGAAGACTATCAGGTAAATGTCTGTATGGTTTAAGATAATCAAAGAACAATACAAAACTATAATTGGTGAACATGAATCCTGTTGTACTGTTCATATTACAATGGGAATATATTTTATTGGTAATTTAGAATAATTTGATAAGTTTCATAAGTTAGTATGTTGATTTAAGTTAAGTACTACCATCTTAAATTCGTAGTATAAGAAATAATTCAGCCACAGGGTTAGGGATTTAGCTCAGTGGTAGAGCATTTGCCTCACAAGCACAAGGCCCCAAATTCGATTCCCCAGCACCAAAAAAAAAAACAAAACAAAAACCAAAAGAAATAACTCAACCAGGGTTGATGGCACACCCCTGTAATCCCAGTGCTGTAGGAGGCTGAAGCAGGAGGATCAGAAGTTCGAGCCCAGCATAAGCAATTAAGTGATTTAGCAAGACCCTGTCTCAAAATTTTAAAAATTTTAAAAAGGGATGGGATGTGATTATTATATGTACAATGTACCAATACATGCTTCTTGGTTAAAAATAAATAAAAAAAAAAGTGCTGGGGATGTTAATTCCCAGTAGCACAAGAAACAAAGAAAAACCTCATTCATCCTGTCTTTTGAGTACTTTGTAGGTAACATAACTGTTGGTGTGAAGACATTGGTTAACATTGCTGAAGTCAAAGATTTAAAAATTTTAAAATCTACCCCAAGGTGTTCATATGACAAATGTTACTGTAAGATGTCAATTAATTAATACAAAATTGAAAACATTTAATTTTGCATAAGCTAGAGGCATTTGGCTGAATAAAGTTATTTTTAAAATTCAGAGTTTTTTTCAGTCAGTAGGCATAGTTTACCAATACATTAAGAAGAATTATATAGAAAATCTGTTTTGAGTAGGTTTTGATAAAGTTCTGATAGCATTTGAAGTACATTTGTTAATTTTAAAAAGGTTATATTTGAAGTAGAATTTTATTTATTTATTTTTACTTTACTGGCAATTGAATCCTGGGCCTCATACATGGTAGGCAAGCATCTGATGTTTTATGTGTTAATTTTTTTTTTTTTTTTTTTTGAGACAGGGTCTTTCTATGTACCATATTCCATTCTGGCCTTGAGTTTACTATGTAACTCAGCTAGTCTAGAATTCAGTAATCCTCCTGAATCAACGCCTCTGCCTCAGCCTCCAGAGTGCTGGGATTATAGGCATGTGCTGCCACACCCAGCAATTGTGGTGATTTAGAGTTTAGCTGCATTCTAGCCCTCTTTATTTTATTTTGAGACACAGTCTTACTAAGTTGCCCAGACTGGCCTGGAACTTGACTCACCCTCCATAGGAGCTGGGATTACCTGGCCAGAATGGTTGGTTCATTTAATTTGTGTGAGACTTCTGAGATACTTACTGGGGGTTTTGAAATTTTGAATTTGAACATCTGATGACTTCAGAAAGCAAAAACCCCTGGTGTTATCCTGGGAGACATAAAGATTTATGTCTTCTAAGGATTATAACTGGAGATCAGTGATGGAGATGTCTTGAATGAACTATATAGATTAATCTGAAACAGGATGTGTTACTGTTTGGCAGTATTTATGCCCACCATTGTCAACCAGGTATCTTTTCAGTATACGTGAAATTCCTCTTTGAAACAAGTAGGGTACAGAGTGTAGTGGATATTTAAAAGAAGGCAAGATCATACCCTGTTTAGGGGGCTCATTGCTTCCTTGATGGGCTTGCGGATTGGATTGTAAGAACAACAGGGAGGGAGGGAACCAACATCCCAAATTCAAGCACTGATAGTAAATTGTGGGCAGTTGCAAGTGATGGTTGAGGAAGAGCCTGAATATGTAAATGAGAGATAAACTTTAAAGCTTCACTATATGCTTTGTTGGGGATTTCCTAGAGAAAATGGCCACAGTGATTGTACTTTCCTACCTTAATTTTTTGAGCACTTTTGAACCAGATCAGTGATTTTAGGCATTTTCCACTCCTGGAACACCCAAGGGATATGGTGTATACCAATCAGCACTGAGTACAAGCCTGAAACACTACCACGTCAGTTTGTAGTGTGGCCTTTCCCCCAGACTGACAGAGAGCATTGCCTGGCGGATGGCCTGGACCCCTCTCTGTGTCTCAGATCTGTCAGTCAGAAGATCTGGAAACAGTGGGATATGAGGTTAGTGATACGCTAGAACTATAGCATGGCTTCCATTCTTCAGAGTGGTTTAGACGTGGGTGTGATGCGTGGTGGGATCTGGATGGGTTTCAAGGAAGATGGATGTGGGAGGTACTTCAGTGTTTAGGGCTCTGACCCACCAGAAAGACTGGCCGATAGAGTGGAAAGCATCACGTATTCATCTGGGAAAGTGACTGTGTGAGCTGGCTGTGGGGCACATACCTGTAATACCAGCACTCAGGAGGCTAAGGCAGGAGGATTTTGAGTTTTGAGGCTGGCTTGGGTTCATAGTGAGACCTTTTCTCAAACAACCAAGGTGTATGTCGAGTTGTGTGTTCAGCAGCAATGGGGAAGTCAAGATGATGAGGGAGATGAATGAGATGTTTTCAGGTAACAGCACCTGAAGAGATTAAACATGAGACTGAAAAAGGGATAGAAGAGTCTCCCCCAACCCCAATACTGAGGATTCAACCCAGGGCCTTTCTACTGAGCTATATCCCTAGCTCTTTTTATTTTGAAATTTGAGACGGGGTCTTGTTAAATTGTTAACCTGTCCAGACCGGGCTCACACTTGTGATCCTCCTGCCCCAGCCTCCCAGAGTGCTGGGATTCCAGGTGTGTACCACCACACCTAATTCCAGAATAGTTATTAAAAAGTTAGGCAGCGTGACTTGTGTGTAGTACAGAGGTGTGCCTAGGTCTGTGATGGTAAATAAACTTGCGTGCTATCATGCTTTTCCCCTCCTGTGGTGCTCACCTGTTGGCATATTGGGAAATGGGGCTTGCTGTGTATTGAAATGCCTGTACAGTAGGATTGGGGAGGTTAAGAGGTTGCTGGCCTCTTCTGTTAGGGACCTCTTTCTGCCTGTCCTGTCATTTTGGACCCTTGCAAATGGGGATGTGTGGGTAAGAGGGTGGTGGTAGTGCCGGGGAGCAGTAAGTCTGGGTGACACCAGAAGGAACAAATCTTAGCTGATGCCTTCTGCCCTCCGTGCCTCTTAGCCGTGTTCAGTTCCACCTTGCCATGAAAGTGTTCCTAGATTCCTCTTGCCTATCTTGATCTCTCTCCTCTTTGAATGCTTGCCTGCTTAAGATGGTTATAATCTCAGCTTCATAATTTAACACTAGTTTAGTGATGACCCTCCTTAGCCTATTTTTTAAAAGTGCTTTTGGTTTTTGTTTTGTTTTGTTTTATTTGTTTATTTTTGGATTTTTGGTTTTTTGAGACAGGGTCTCACTATATAGTTCAGTCTAGCCTTGAACTCACCGTGTAGGCCAGACTGGCCTTGAACTTGTGGCAATCCTCCTGCCTCAGCCTCCCAAGTGCTGGGATTGCAGGCGTGCACTACCACATTTGGCTTTTTTAAAGAATGAAGAGTCTGCAACCACGCATCATGATCTGTGACAATGCACATGCTCCATTTTCTGTGCTTTACTTTTCTCATTTGTAAAAGAGAGAGTACTTAATTCAGGATGTTATCAGGGTTAAACAGATTAATTAATAATGTGAAATGTTTACAACAGTGCCTGGCACAATGTAAAGAGTCAGTAAATATTAGCTATTATTGTCTGTTGATTTATTTTTCTTGAACTGAAGTTAGTGATTCTGTGAAAATACAGAGACTGTATTTATCGTATAGTGAGGTAATATTTTATACTGTCAGCTGACTCACAGAGTATTAACAGTATTTTGGGGACCACATTCAAGTAAAAATGAAGATTAAAGTAGAGCTTTTTCTCCCCTTTATTTTTTTCTCCCTTTAATAGAAATATTAAGTATTAACTTTCCTATTCACAAATTTTAGTTCATCAGCCTCTAGATTTATTCCTGAACTATAAGCAGTGAGATAACCACTGGAAGTGTTTATATACTTAATCCTTTTTTTTTTTTGAGACCATGTCTCACTGTGTATTTCAGGCTGGCCTTAAACTCACTATGGAGTCCAGGCTGGCCTTGAACTTGCAGTGATCTCCCTGCTTTATTCCATTTTTTATAACATGTTTTTAATCTACATATTTTTAAAAATATAATTGAGATCATATTAAATTGTTTTATTTGATGGCAAAATATTTTTGCATATCATTTTATTTTTATCAGAGTGATACATGCATGTAGGTAAAATAAATTAAAGTAGTATTAAAAGTTTGTAGTGAATAGGACAAAAGCAATTCCTGGCTGTATTTCTCAACTGAGATCTCTTCAGAGGCAGTGGCTTTCAACTTTGACTGCTGTTTTGTTTTGTTTTTCCCCTTAGCATTTATCACAGTGTTTTGGAAAACAATATGTTATATTTCATGTATCAATTTTAGATATGTCTTGACTTTGTTATGGCAGATGAGGATTTAGCCCTACCATAGTTCCGTCATCCTCTGCTTATCCTGCCATCATTGGGATGGCACAGTTGGTTAAGATGGATAAATCATAAGGGACCAATTACACTAGTATGGCAGTTGAATTTAGTAAGATAATATGAGTATGTTGTTTTTTATACCCATTTTCCTGGAGTTATTGTGTTAGTTTTTCATTTGCTTGATATTCTGTATTAGCCCTGTTTACTGTGAAGTCTGTAAAATATTTTGCTGTTTATTATTTCTCAAATTCTCAAATGTAAGAATTATATATTTTTTTGTCCTTACTGCTCTCCCTTCTGCAGACTTCAGTATTCCTGCTGGCGTGTGTGTGTGTGTGTGTGTGTGTGTGTGTGTGTATGTGGGTGTATGTGGTACCTAGTGCCTTCACATCATTGAACTCTACACCCCAGTCCTACTTTTTTTTTTGTGGTGCCGGGGATTGAACTCAGGGCCTTGTGCTGGCTAGGCAAGCACTCTAACCACTGAGCTAAATCCCCAGCCCCCCCAGTCCTACTTTTTATTTTGGCACAGTTCTTAAGTTGCTCAGGCTGGCCTAGAACTTTTGATCCTCTTGCCTTATCTTCCTGAATAACTGGGATTCCAGGTTTATGCCACCGCACCTGGCTTGTATTTCTGCTTTTGCTTGAACTGGTTGATCTGTGAGTCTGTTGAATATTGTGCTGGGATTTCTTTTTGCTACTTTCCCATTTGATTCCATGTTTTTGGGATTGTACATTTTTCTTGGTTTACTTTTCTTTTTCAGCACAACCTATAGTTGCCTCCTAAGAATGGCTGCCAGAGAGGTAAACTATTATCATTGCATGTCTGTTCAGCTTTAATAGTTGGTGGATTGCTTGGTTGGGTATTGGATTCTAGGTTTAAAAAAAATCTGTTGCTCTTGAGGAATTTGCTTTATTGTATTCTGGCATTTCATGTTGCTGTTAGAAGTCTGGTGCTATTGATTATTATTTCCTTTTTTTTTTTTTTTTTTTCGGTGCTGGGGATCGAACTCAGGGCCTTGTGCTTGCTAGGCAAGCACTCTAACCACTGAGCTAAGTCCCCAAGCCCTATTCTCCTGACACCACTACCTGAGCTCCACTCCAAAGCCCTGACCTCCATCCCATTAAGCTCTTTTCGTGCTTATGGTGTTATGGTGATTTCATGTCCCATGACGTGGCTTTTTTTTATATTTATTGTGCTGAGTGTTTCGGGGGCCTTTTGGATATGGAGACTCATGTCCTATTTTTGTTATTTGGTAATTGTTTTCCCCAAATTTGTTTAGTTCTCTTCTTGAACTCCTAATTTAAATCTTGAATCTTGTAGGCTGGTCTTTAAATTTCTGATCTTTTTCATTTATTTATTTATTTTTATTTTTTGCAGTACTGGCCTGTCAAATGCTAGGCAATTATTCTACCAATGAACTACATCCCCAGCCCATATTTATTTTATTTTGAAGCAAGGTTTTGCTAAACTGTCCAAGTTGTCCTTGAACTTGGAATCCTTCTGCCTTGGCCTCGCTACTACCTGGGGTTACAAGTGTGTGCCACTGTGCCAGGTAAACATCTTTCATTGTTCATTAGAACTGATTGTTTAAAAACTATCTTTGTATTTGATGGGTTGAAAGTTCTGTTAGGAGCTGGGCATGGCGGCACATGCCTGTAATCCCAGCACTCGGGAGGCAGAGGTAGGAGGATCACAGCAAATTTGAAGCCATTCAGAACTACATAGTGAGATTCTGTCTCAGAAACAAAAAGAAAAGCTCTGTTAGAATCTAGTTCTTTACGGGTTGGGGATTTGGCTCAACCAATAGGGTGCCTGCCTACAAGTGCAAGGCCTCAGCTGAGTTCGATCCCCAGCATTGCCCAAGAAAGAATCTAGTTCTTTGACTGCTTCATTGATTTGTTCATTTATTAAAAACAAAACCCTATTAAGCACATATTCCAGATGCTGTCATGGATACAGTAGTGAACACATTGGACAGGACTCCGGCTCTGATGAAGCTGCTTAGGGCAGGCAGTCTGTGTATCAGCAAGAGAAGCGTTTCAAAGCAGACAGGTAAATATACTCTCTCATGCAGGCTTAGAGAAGGCTTCCCTGAAGGAGTGACAGTTAAGCTTAAAGTTAGAGTAACCAGGTAAAGGGAGGTTAAAGAGGCGTCTGAACCCGTGGGGTGGGGGGAACCTTCATAGATTTTAAGTAGCAAGTAAAGTAATGAGATTTGTGTTCTTTAGAAAGTTTCTGTGGCTTATGAGATTGGATTGTGGTGGGGTAAGAGTGGGCTAAGGACTCTGGAGGCTGAGGCAGGAGGATTGCCACAAGTTCAAGGCAGCCTGACTTGTATAGTGAAACCCTGCCTCAAAAAAAAGAGTTAGCTTTTTGCAGTAGATAGGTGGCAGATCAGGCACTCAGTGCCAGTGGAAATGGGTTGAAAAGATTCGGAAAATAATTTATGAGTTAGAATGACTCTTTAGTGATTGGTTAGGCTAGGGTATGGTGAGGAAGAGAAAAATGGGTCAAGGATGAATTGCTTCTGAAAATTTTCCATATTTGTCTTTATTATTTCTCTTTATTTTGAATTTGGTTTTCAAGTAAGACTGAATTCTTTTTTTTTTTTCTTTTGAAATAGGGCATCAGTGCAAGGCCCTGAGTTTGATCCCCAGATCCCCGGTGGGCCCCCCACCCCGTAAATAGGGCTTCACAATGTAGTTCAGACTGGCCTTGAACTGACTATAGTCTTGGTTGTCCTGGAACTCAGAGGGATCTCCTGCCTCAGCCTTCCTAGTCTTGGGATTACAGGCATGTGCCACTGTGCCCGGCAAGACCAAATTCTTTGTATAGTTCTCCTCACACGCTGTAGAGTATTCTCTGCTGTGATAACTAGTCACTCATCAGTCGCTTTTTGTTTCCTTGTCATCATTTGTCTTGATCCCAAGAGGGGCTGAGTTGGTTTACACCCCACTCCTCTGAAACCCATGACCTTGTACATTTATGCTACTTGGTTTCGAAATATTTGGGGATTTTATAGGTATCTGTTACTGATTCTTTTTTTTTTTTGGTGCTGGGGATCGAACTCTGGGCCTTGTGCTTGCAAGGCAAGCACTCTAACCACTGAGCTAAATCCCCAGCCCATGTTACTGAGTCTTAATTTGCATTCGTTATGTTCAAATGGCATACTTCTGGTAACTCTGTTTGTGTGTGGTACTGGGAATTGAAGCTATGACCTTAGCACTGAGCTACATTCCCAACCCCATTTCATTTATTTATTTATTTATTTATTTTCATTTCATGTCACTTCATTTGTTTATTTTTATTTTTTAGGAGAGGGTCTTTGCTAATTGCCCAGTTTGGGTTTGAACATGCTGTCCTTATCAGCTTTCCAGAGTGCTGGAATTACCAGTGTGTGCCACTATTCTTGGATGTGTCCTTAATTATAGAAAACATTTTTAGTTTGTTTGGTTTTTTGAGACAGTCTCATGTAATTCAGGCTGGCCTCATTCACAATGATTCTCCTGCCTCAGCCTCCTGAGTGCTGGAATTACAGGGGTGTGTCACCACACCCAACTGTAAAACCTTTTTAGAGGTTTGTTTTGCATCCTGCAGTGTTGTCAGTCTGGGTAAGTGTTTCATATACACTTGAAAAGACAGCTATACTGATTGGTGTTGGTTGAAGTATCTCATAAATACTTTTTTTTTGGAGATGGAGTCTTGTCTAGGTAGCCCAGGCTGACCCTGAACTCTCCAGCTTCCTGAGTTCTAGATTACAGGCATGTACCACCATGCCTGGCTCTATCATCACATCTTTATTTGTTAAGACATTAGATCAAAGTGGGCTGTTAATTACCTGTTACTGCCTTCATTGGAACCTGCTTGAGGGCAGGAAGGGTCTCATTTAATCTGCCTGTCTTTAATGCCTGGCTCAATTTTTTGTATAGAGTGTAGGCAGCACAAGGTAATTGTTGAACTGAGTGGAAGGGAGCCTCTGAATTCTTTTCACCCTCTACTTCTGCCCTCTTCAGCATGGTACCACTAGCCACATGTATGTGGCTATTTAAGAGTAACTTAATTAAAATGAAGTAAAGTTAAACCTCGAGGTCCTCAGGGACATTACGTGGCTGCAGGGTTAGGGTTAGGGTATACACATGCAGGGTGTGTGAGTCATTTCATATTGGATCAGAAGGTTCTCTTGGACCAGCTGTGCTGTGGTAGTCAGTTATCTCTATTACACCAGTGAGAAATTACCTGTTATCTCTTTTTTTCTCTTCGCCTTTTCTTTGCCCCAAGTCCTGTGGTACCCGGATCACCTCAGCAGGCTGGCCAAGGGTCTCCTTTGTCACTGAAACTTGGCCCAGCATTATTTGTTTATATCAGGCTATTGCACTTCTGCATTGAGACTCGGGGTCTTTTGTTGTTGTTGTTGTTGTTGTTGTTTGGTTTTTGAGACAGGTTCTCACTATGTAGTTCAGACTGGTCTTGAGCTCACTGTGTTGCCCAGGCTGCCCTCGAACTTGCAGCAATCCTCCTGCCTCTGCCTCCCAAGTGCTGGGATTAGAGGCATGTACCACCAACCCCCGGCAGGGTCTATTTAATATACCTGTACATTGTTTATTGTTCTTGGTGGTCAGGGGAAGAAACAGTTAACACTTAATGTTAGAAAATCTGCCATGGTCCTGACAAAATTAAACTAGAGGACATATCTATCTATCTCGAAAGGGGATTCGGACCTTGTTGAGAAATTTAACTTGATAATTTAGGGAATTCTGTGTGTGTGGGTGCGGGTGTGGGTGTGTGGTTATTTCGATAGGGTCTCACTATGTAGCCCAGGCTGGTCTTAAACTTTCTTAAACTTGTGGTGATTCTCCTACTTCAGCTTCTTAAGTGCTGTGATTACAGCCATGGATCACATCTCCCTTAGAGAATTCTTATGTTGTAAAAATTTAAAAGTTAGTATGTGAACTGAATTATGAATTAGTAGTATGTACCAGTGTCTGGGTTTTACCATATGTAAATACCTCTTTCTCAGCAGTTACACCCAAATTATTTAACAGTTTTCATGGAAAAGATGCCCCCCTTTCTTCGATTGGAATTCTTTGTGACTTAAGTGGTTGAGATGCAACTGTGGAACCTCCTGAGATTTGCTAAGAGAGTTACTGTTTCGAATCCTTTCTACTCAGATATGTTCTGTAATTCACACACTTGGAAAACAGCCTGGTCAAGTGATTCATAGTGAATGGCACTATTTGGTAGGTGCACTTTCTATATTTTACTAGAAACGTGGCTTCCTGCTTGATTTCAGTGTGTTCACACTGCCTCCTTTGAGATCTGTTTATAGTATATTCTATTTATGGAACTTAAAAAGTATTTCAGAAATGCACATATTAATCAGTGTGGAATTTCTCTTGTCCTTTTTCCTTTCTAATGCTTGCACAACTATTATGGAGATTGTCTGAGGAAATAGTCCAACATTTAAAATAATGAAATCGTAACTCCCTCCTATCAGTTTACTTTCCCCTGTTCAAGGCATCAAAATTATTTCATATACTTCTTGAAGAAGTCTTAGTCTTTGTTTTTGTTTTTGTTTTTTGAGACAAGAATCTGGTTTCGTAGTTCAGGCTGGCCTTGAGCTCACTATGTAGCCCAGGCTGGCCTTGAACTTGTGGTGATCCTCCTGCTTCTGCCTCCCCGAGTCTTACTCTTTTTTAATAGGTTTTGTTTGTTTTGATTTTTTTTTTTTTTTTTTTGAGACAGGGTCTTGCTATGTAGTTAAGGCTGGCTGTGAAGTCACTGTGTAGCCCAGGCTGGCCTCAAACTCATGGCAATCCTCCTGCCCCAGCCTCCTGAGTTCTGGGATTACAGGCCTGTACCACCATGCCCATCCCAGAGGAGTCTTAGTCTTTTCTTCAACCATGACAACGCTGTCTGCTTCCAAAGTATTATATAAGTAATACAAAATTTAAAAGTGGTTTTACTGTCATTTCAAATATGTATTTGAATTTTTGAGTCTTGATTTCCAGTGAGAGGCCATAAACTTCCGATGCTTTGTAACTTGGAGGATTGCCTTCTTCTGGTTATCTTGTTCTAAATTGCCCTAATAATCTGAGTTATGAATCTGCTCTGTGTGTCAGAAGGAACCTAACATTGGAGGTTGTTTATGGCAGGGGTCATAAACTTGCTCACAGGGTTTAAATATACAGTAAATACATTCTGTGCCCTTTTCCCCCTTTAATATGTAACTGCATTTGCTTAATATTGAGATTTCAGTGCCTTTTGCTTTTTACAGATAGTGCTGTCCTCGGTGTACTCAAGTCACTTATGCTGGTGTCTCTCCAGGAGGCAGATTCCTGCGAGTGGCATGAGATTGTCGGTTTACTGTGTGTGCCCTCTAAAAGGTGGAAGCAGGTTATACTCCCATAACTTCTTTTAAACTTTTATGTAAAGGTACAGGTAGTAAATAATTGAGACCGTCAGTGCGTGTTGGAATTCAGCTATTGTGGCACAAAAGCAACCATGACAGTATTAAATGAATGAGAATGGCTGTTCCAGTAAAATTTTACGGGCATTGCTGTTTGAACTTCACCTAATTTTCAAATCAACATCTGTACCTTTGGTCAATTTTCCACCCATTTGGCTGTCATAGGTCAAATGAACAGGTGGTGAGCTGGCCATAGTTTGCTTATCCCTGGTCTCAATGATACGAAGATTTTTCTTTCTCTTTTTTCTTTTTTTTCTTTTTTGTTTTTATTTTTGTTTTTCATGGTGCTGGGGATAAGATCAAGGGCCTTTGTACTGAGCTACATCTCTGGTCATTTGTATTTTTTATTTTGAGAAAGGGTCTTGCTAAGTCATGCTAGGCTCGAATTTGGTGATCCTCCTGCCCCTAGCCTTCAACTACTGGGATTACTGGTGGGTGCCACCACTCTTGGCTGAGTTGTTAAGTTTTATATTTAGGTTTATCACTCATGTTTTGGAGGGGCTATTGGGGATTGAACTCAGGGCCTTGTGCTTGCCAGGCAAGTGTACTGCCACTTGAGCTAAATCTCCAACCCCGTATGACTTACTTTTGGTTACTTTTTTTCTTAATAAAGTTTGAGATACGGGTCAAGGTTCTGTGTGTAGAGGATGGGACTGGGTTTCAAACTCAGGGCCTTGGATGTGCTAGGCATGCACTCTACCACTGAGCAACATCCTCAGCCCTAGGAGTTTTTTGTTTTTGTTTTTGACATATGAATGTCCATTTGTTTCAAGGCCATCTGTTGAAATGAATCTTTTCTTCACTGCATTTTCTCTTCATCGCATCTGTGTCAAAATATAGTCAGCCATGTTTGTTTTAGTCTATTTCTGGATGCTACTCTGTTCTAGTGTTTATCCTTTTTCTGCAGTAGTCTTGATTACTATCTTGATTACTGTAGCTTTGTAGTTAAATCTTGAAATAAGGTAGTATGAGCGTGAGTTGTCCAACTTTTTTCTTGTTTTTCAAAATAGATTTTGCTGTTCTAGTTCCTGTGCTTTTCCATTTATACTTTTGGATTAGCTTATCAGTATCTACGAATTATCCTATTGCGGTTTTTGTTGTCTTTGTATTGACTGTCTAGATTTTTTTTTTTTTTTTTGGTGCTGGGGATCAAACTTGGGGCCTTATGCTTGCAAGGCAAGCACTTTAACCACTGAGCTAAATCCCCAGCCCTCTCTTGATCATTTTGTGGAGAACTGACCTCTTAAAAATATTGAATCTTATAATGTGTGAGTGTGTTTTGTCTCTCCATTATTTTAGATATTTTTTCATTAACTTTTTAAATAGTTTTTAGCACATTAGTTTTTAATATATTGTTACATATATATCTAAATATTTCATTTTTGTACCATTATAATTGGTACCTTTTTTGTGTGCTGGAGATTGAACTCAGGGCTTCACACATGCTAGGCAAACGCTACCATTGATTTTCAACCCTGTCTTAGTCACTTTCTTGTTGCTGGGACAAAATATCTGATACAGTTTAAAAGGGGAGAGGTTTATTTTGGCTTATGGTTTCAGACGTTTCAGTCCATGGTTAGCAAATGCAGAGATGGCATAGTGGAAGAGTCTAGCATAGGAAAGCTGCTCATGTCATGGTGGACAGGAAACAGAAGGGAGGCACTGGGGAGGGAGATACAACCTTCAGGGCATTCCCCCAGTGACTACCTCTGACCAGGCCCAACCTCCTAGTATCCTATTCAGCTCCTGAACTTGTTAGTGGATTCATCCACTGATGAGTAAAGTACCCCTATGATCCATTCACCTTTCAGAAGCCCCCCCTCTTCTGAATGCCTGCAGGTTTTAGAGGACATTCTAGATCTAAACCCTGACAGACCTTCAGCCATTGTACTTTTAAATTTTTCATGTTTGCAATCATTTGTTGTTTGTAGTAGAGCTATAGTTGATTCTTGTATATTGAACTTTGTGAACTTGCTAAACTCACATATTTGTAGTTTGATTTTTTTTTTATACATTTCTTGGGATTTTCTATATAGGTTGACAAATGGATGGCTTTGTTTCTTTCTACACTGTATCTGCCCCTCCTCTTTGCCCTGCTTCCCACACCTCCCATTGCACTGGTTAGGGTTTCTTTTTCTTTTTTTCTTTTGTTGTACTGAGGATTGAACTCCAGAGGTTGTGCATATAGGCAAGTGCTGTACCACTGAGTGACATCTACAGCCTTTTTAAAATTTTTATTTGAGACAGAGTCTTGCTAAGTTGCCTAGGTTGGCCTTGAACTTCTTTTTTTGTTAAATTGAGACGGGTTTTTTGAGACAGGCTGGCCTCAAACTCAGGGCAGTCCTCTGGAGTGTTGGGATAACAGACGTGCGCCACCACTCCCAGCTTGGTTTTGAACTCTTGATCCTCCTCCTCCCTCACTCGTTCTCCTGAGTAGTTGGGATCACAGGTGTGGGCCACCATGCGTGGCTTGGAGAGGCTAGGCTAATACGATATGAAGGAAGAGAAGAGTGACAAAAGTAGACATCTTTATTTTGTTTCTGGTCTTTGGGTTAAACATTTTGTCTTTCACATTATGTATTACTTAGCTTTTTTTTTTTTAGGTTGAAGGAATTCTCTTATTTATAGTTCACTGGTTTTTTTTTCAATCAGTAATAGGCATTAAATGGGCAGCTCTTTAGATGTTGATTTTTTTTTCTTTTAGTCTGTTGATATGGTGAATTTCATTGATTTTTGATGACTATTGAACCAGCCTTGTATTCCAGGAGTTAAATTCCACTTGATTGTGATGTATTATCCATTTTATATACTGTATTGCCAAAATCTCACACATGGTATTTTTTGTGTCTATGAGATACTCATCTGTAGTTTTCTTGTAATCTTTTCATCTGATTTTGGTGTCAGAGTTCTGCTGGTGTCAAAATGAGTTGGAAAGTGTTGCCTTCTTTTCTGTTTTCTGCAAGAGATTGTAGAGAATTGGAATTATTTCTTCCTTAATGGTTTGGTAAATTGACCAAGCTGGACTCAAACGTTCAATCCTCCTGTCTCAACCTTGCAAATAGTTGGGATTACAAGTGTGTGCCACCATGCATGGCTTCCATTTAGGGGTTTTAAAATTTTGCTTTGAACTAAATCTTTGTAACTCTTTTCTTTTTATTGTTTATTTCCTGTAATGTGGAGTTTATATGGTACAGAACAGCCAGTTGGAAATGTATATCTGGAGTACAGAGAAGAGAGGTCTGGGAGGAGAAAGCATTTAGAAGTTATTAATATTTTGGTGGTGTGAGTCAACTGATAATTGGGAAAAAGTGAGGACAACTAAATACTGAGGACTAGCACATGTAAGAGGGATGTTTGATTAAAGTACAGCTGGTCAAGGAAGTTGAGTGATGAGTGACAGTAGGAAGTTTAAGAAGGATCAGTGACCAAAGGTGTCAGGTGTTTTCAGAGATGTGAGGTAAAATAAGTGGTATATTACAGTAGTGTTCATCCCAGTATCAGTTGATGTTTTCAGGTTTGCTACTGTTTGTTGTTAGTAGGAAATTCTTTATTTAATCTTATTCTATATTCAGGCTATAACATGGTACTTCCAGTTAGCTGTATGTATTGAAGATACTAAAACAAGTAGTTGAAATAAAAACAAGCAGTCTGGGAATTTAGCTCAGTGGTTATAAGAGAATGTTTAACTTGATTTTTTTAAGTTTTAAAGAGCATTGTTGGGGTTGGGCATTTAGCTCAGTGGTAGAGTGCTTGCCTAGCTAGTGCAAGGCCCTAAGTTCAATCCCCAGCACCCCCCTATCACTGTTAGCTGGGCATGGTGACACCTACCTGTAATCCCAGCACTCTGGGAGGCTGAGGTAGGAGGATCGTAAGTCTGAGCCTACCCTGGGTCACTTCGTGACTTAGCAAGACCCCATCTCAAAACTAAAAAAAAGTGGGGGCTCTGAATGTAAGGCCCTGGATTCAGTCCTCAGTAACACCCCCCCATTATAATTATTGATTGATCTTGATCTAGTTCATTTAGGTTTTTTTGGGGGGGGTACTGGGGCTCAAACTTGACCTTGTGCTTGCTAGGCAAGTGCTCTACCACTGAGCTAAATCCTCAATCCTTATTTAGTATTTTACATTAATAATTTATCAATCAATTTTGTTGTCCTAGGGATTGAATCCAGAGCCTTCA
The DNA here is from genome assembly GCA_004026905.1 of Hystrix cristata. Classification (NCBI taxonomy): domain Eukaryota; kingdom Metazoa; phylum Chordata; class Mammalia; order Rodentia; family Hystricidae; genus Hystrix; species Hystrix cristata. Next base: position 6,222 of record PVJO010017327.1, on the reverse strand, counting down.
CATTGAGCTACATTCTTGGCCCTTTTTTTAATTTTTTATTTTGAGACAGGGCGGGTGTCAGTAAGTCACCCAGGCTAGGTGTGAATTTGCAATTCTGCATCAACCTCCCCCCACCTTGCTGGGAGGATTACAGATGTGTGCCACCACACCTAGCTTCATTTTGTACATATGTGTTTATTTATTTATGAGACAAGGTCTCAATAAGCAGTTCAGGCTGGCCTTGAACTCACTATGTAGCCCAGGCTGGCCTCAAACTCATGGCGATCCTCGCGTCAGCCTCCTGAATGCTGGGATTTCAGGTGTGGGCCATCACACCTGGCCTCATTTAGTATTTTTAAATCAGTGTGGTATTCCATATGCTTATCCCTTTCTACTGATGAACACTGAGATTATTTCGTTAGGAATAATTGTGCTTTTTCTTTAGCGCACATATTACACACATGCTGTACTGATTCATGTGTGTATGTATGGTTCTTAAAATTTGATAAGGATCAAACTCAGGGCCTTGTGCTTGCAAGGCAAGCACTCTAACCACTGAGCTAAATCCCCAGTCCCTTTTTTTCAGAGTTTGTTTTTTGGTATTTGAGTTTTTTTGTTTTTTGTTTTTTTGTTTTGGTTTACCACAGTTTTGAAGAGAGAGGGTCCTGGGTGTATTTTAGTCCGTGTTAATAATGCAGTGGGTTCTTTGAACTTCATCCATTGTGCATTGGTGCCTTGATGTATTCTCTTGACCAGTGCTGGCAATCCTGTGGTCTGTGTGCCACAGCAGGCTATTTGTATCATAGAAAGCTCTAAAAGGTTCACCATCACTGCTCTAGACCACAGCTGTCATGAACTTTTGTGATGATTGAATTGTTCTGTATATGTATTGTCTAGGATGATAGCCACTAGCCACATGTGTTAAGTACTTGAATTACAGTTCTTGTTGAACTTTTGGTTTAAGTCTCACAGTTTGTAGCCCTGTCACTGATCTCCTTTATCTGCTGTTTATCTCACCTGCACAGGAGGCACATGTTGTTTCGCAAATCCTCACTCCTGAGACATCTCCTCGGGTGGTTTTTAACACTAAGAGAGTAAGGCTAATACGATAATATAGAGCATAAACTTAGGAGACAGGTGGGTTGTGTTTCAGTTGTACCTCTTTGGTACTGGCTGTTACCTTGACAAGGCATTTAGCTTCTGTATACATCTTTGAGTGGAGGTAATAATAGTACCTACTGCTGGAGTAGATCTGAAGATGAAATGATACAATGTTTTAAAAGTGCCCAGCCCAATTCCTGCTACCTAGAAAGCAGTCTGGAAGCTAGCTGCTACTTTTTATTCCTGGTATGAAGGAGTAGGGGATGGGGACAAGTGGGAGGTATTTGAAAAGCAAAGACTTCTGAGTGATTACCTTATGCTATATACTGGTATGCTATTCCAGATCAAAGGGTGAATCCTTGTTACTTTGGGCAAATTCATCTTATGATTTTTAAAAGATCACTATTACATAGTAACAGATTATTTTTGTTACACCATTCATGGTTTATATATCTACAACAGTAGACTAAACAGTTAAGTTTTATCAGTTCTGGAGCATAACTTCTGCTGGAAATAAACATCCCTCAATCTTATGCCAATGCAGAGTTGTCCATCTTTCTCTTGGATACCAATTACAAATAGGGGAGCATGTTACATTTTATTTCCTCAAGAAACATATTCGGGAGCGGGGAGGGAAAATAGAGGGGAGGGAAAGAAGTAAACAGAATTAAGATGTGCTATGTACATGTACCAACTTTCCATGATGAATGTAATCATTTTGTACTGTAAACATGTACTAATAAAAATATTTTTAAAATATGCATTACATTGAAAGTTGTCTGATGAAGTCAAAGTCTTAGAACACCCTATAAGTATTCCTTTTAAAATTAGTAAAATGAAAAAAAATAAAATAAAATTAGTAAAATGAGCTGTGGGCGTGGTGGGGAACAGCTGTAATCCCAGCAGTAGGGAGGCAAGATTGCTGTGAGTTTGAGGCCAGCCTGGGCTACATAGTGAGACCCTGTCTCAAAAAAACCAAAAATAAATAAATAAGTAAAAATAAAATTAGTAAGATGAAAATTTAGGTGTTGACTCTGAAAAATTAGTAGTGGCTTCTGGGTTTTAATCTGGATAGGACTTCTCCTGGATCTCCACCCTCTGTAAGTAGTTTTGTTTTTTGGTATCATTAGCTGAGTATTTTTAGTTACTACAATAGTAAAGTTATGGGGCTGGGGATTTAGCTCAGTGATTAGAGTGCTTGCCTTGCAAGCACAAGGGCTTGAGTTCGATCCCCGGCACCACAAAAAAAAAAAAAAAAAAAAGTAAAGTTATGATCTGTGCTCTGAAGTAGTTCACTAGCAAGCCAGGACCCCAGAGCAATTGTAATATAAATGTGTCTGTGCCAGAATGGAGGATTGTGCAGAGTCAGGGAGTCACAGTACTGGGAGGCACAGCTCGGGACCATGGAGGGGGCATTTTAGCAAGGCACTGAAAAAAGTCTCAGATTTCTCAAAAATTCAGCAAAGTAAGGCAATATCTGTATAAAATGTATAGGTACCTTTTTATATTAAAAAAGGAGAAATTAGACAAATACAGTTTTTGACCACAGTGGATATTTTTAAAACTCAGGCATGTAGAAGACTCCCTGCAGCAGTTAAGACATGGTAAGTATTGTTGAGTGGTTCATCCAGCTTTGGGAGAGGAGTATCCTAGACTCTTGTATGCAAGACCTGCTGCCAGCAACTGCGGGGTCATGTGAAGTGTCTACACATAGCAACATAACTATAACTTGTTAGGTGGTCTGGAGTCCTTGCCATACACTCTAAACCTCACTCCCGGAATGTGCTAGAAGCTCATTGACCAATATTTCCCTTTGGTTCTCTCTGTGCAGACCACATTCCTTCCCTTGGCCCCGGGGGCGGGGTGTGCTGGGGATTGAACTCAGGGCTTTGTGCTCTACCACTCAGCTAAATCCTCAACCCCTCTGCTTCCTTTTATATTAGTCTTATTCTAATCCTGCCTCCTGAGGCAACCTTGGACTTCCTTTGCTTGAGTTTCCATGAAAATCTCACTTACTGCTTGGTATGGGAATGTGCAATTTTTTTAAAGTAGTTGTTTCCAAACTTGGCTGCATATTAGAATTATCTGCAGAGAACAGTAATAGTATCTGCAGAGAATATAGAGAATAGTAATAGTTGCTAAGCTTCTGGAGTTCTGTAAATTTGGGTTGCACTTGAGAACTTCTAACATTATTTTGGTGCTTCTCCACCAGTTTTAGGAAGGGTTTTTGGTTTGTTTGGTTGTTTTTTTTTTGTTTGTTTGTTTTTTTGCTAGGGATCAGGGCCTTTTTCTTGCTAGGCATGTGCTCTATCACTTGAGCTAAATCTCCAACCCCTAGGAAGGGTTGTTTCAAGGCAGCTTCTCAAACTTTTAAGAGCACATGAATCATCTTCAGGTTTTGAGAAATTGCAGAACCTAATTTATAGAGCTAACATGGGGCCTGAGATTCTGAATTTCTCTCAAATATCATAGGTAAAGGCACCTTCTGAAATTTAACCTGATGTACATTGATTTTTACTTACATGGGTCTCAGTAACCTCTCCATATTCTAGGGAGTTGGTCCTCAAAATCTGAGCTCCAGAGCAGCACAATTAGCATCGTTTGGGAAATGCTAGAAATGGAAATTCTCAGATTATCTTCACCATGTTTCAAAGAGAATCAGCTCTCCCACGTTTCTGGTACACTCGCAAGTTTGAGTGCCACTGTTCCGGGGCATTTCACTGTAGTACTCTCCTTGTGTAGTGAGAAGTCAAACATTTCTAACCTCTTCAAATAAGGTGTCATTTTCTCCCCCTACTCCCTCTTTTTTGCTTTTGCTGGTACTAGGGATGGAACCCAAAGACTTTGCACTGAACCACATCCCCGCCCTTTAAAGATAGGGCCCCACTGAGCTGCTAAATTGCTCAGGCTGGCCAGTGTGGTGCCACACTCCTGTGATCCCACCACTTGGGAGGCTGAGGCAGGAGGATTACCACAAGTTTGAGGCTAGCTTGGGCTACATAGTGAGTTGAAGGCCACCCTGAACTACATAGTGAAACCCTATCTCAACAAACAAACTGCTCAGGCTGGCCTGAACTTGTGATCTTACTACCTCAGCCTCTCAGTTGCTGGGATTACAGGTAAGAGCCACCATTCCCAGCTAAGACATCATTTTCTGTATAATTGCGTGTGCTCTCACTTCAAAGCTATTAATTCTTTTTTTTTTTTTTTTTTTTTTTTTGTGGTGCCGGGGATCGAACTCAGGGCCTTGTGCTTGCAAAAAGCTATTAATTCTTTTAATAAATGTTTGTTAGCTAACTATGTGACAGCCACTATTTAACCTGGACAACCTAAAACTGCCTGCCTTTAAGAGTATATGTTAGTGATGACCACTCATTCATATATGTATATCTCTGTAAGTAATATATTCATATACGAATCCATCCATAAGCAATTCAATTTTCAATTCTTCATCCTTTTATATCAAAAAAATTTTTGCTTGGTGTTTTTGATTTTAAGATTGATCCATATGACATTACATAATTCTAAATTAGTCAAGACTGCTGTGTAGAATTCTATTGAATTAATGTTCTATAATTTAGTCATTTCATTGTTGATGGACATTCTGCTTGTTTTCATCTTGTTTCTTTGATTTTATAAACAATATGGAATGTTCTGCATGTTCACGATGAGTTTTTCTAGAGGTATATTTCAAACTGTGAGCTGCCACCAGAATGTTTTAAAAACAAGAGAACTATGTATAGTGCTGTACCTCTGTAATCCTAACACCCGGAGGCTGAGGCAGGAGGATTGCTGAGAGTTTGAGTCCAGCCTGGGATATATAATGAATTCAAGGTCTGCCTGAACTATGTAGCGAGACCCTGTCTTAAAAAAGAAAAAAAAAAAAATAGAGGATACTAGAATAGGTGAGAAGATAGGGTATTAGAATAGGAGAGTAGATACTTGTATAAGGCGTATAGTAAGAGTAATATTTTGTAGTGCTTTTATTTTGAAGAGTATGTATACTGGATTAAGATGTGAAATATATTTTGCCCTTTTGTCATAGGGGCACAAGTTGTGTGCACAGCCTGGCACCTGACTATTAGAATTGTTCCCCAAATTTATGGTGCCAGTTGGTAGTGTCCTTGGTGGTGGTATACTGGTGCTTCCGTTGTTCTGCATCTGTCCCAATAGCTTGGTTGTGCTTTTAAGTTTTAGTGCCCCAGTGAGTAAACGTGGTATCTCATTGTGGTTTTACCTTGCCTTTTCTTGCTAACTACTAAGTTTGAGGTTAATCCTCCTTTGGGAGGAGGGGTGCTGAGGATCAAACTCAGGGCCTTGCACTTGCTATGCAAGTGCTCTGCCACTGGGCTAACTCCCCAGCCCCTAACCCTCTTTTTAAAATATAGGAGATAATATAATGACATCAGTATTGAAATGGTTATCAATATAATAGCACTTAATGACATAAATACATTTCTGTGAGTAGTTGAAATGACTTCACTTGCTAATGCTAATCATGATCGACAGTTGAGCTTGCCACACATGCAGTAGGAGAGGTGGAACCCCGGGGCCTTTGCACTGAACACCATCCCCAGCCCCCTTCATAGATGTGCAGCACCGTGCGAAGCCATTTGAGCACCTTAAGTGGTTTATCTTTACGAGTTCTCCTTACACTGTTCTTCTTGCTCAGTTCTGTAAACCTGAATCTTGGATGTTGGTATAATGCTATTCTGTTTATATTCATACAAGACCTTCACTAGTCATTAATGTCATTTTATCGATTTGAATATTATTATTATTATTATTATTATGATGATGATGATGATGGCAGTGGCAGACAGCCAGCCTAGGACCTTGTGTTGGCAACATGTTCTACCATTGAGCTATATCTTTAGTCCCTGAATATTAATATTCTTACAGGTTTACATAAATAATTTGCCCAGTGTTTTCTTTTCACAATACTATAATAAAAATACATGTATATTTTCAAAAGTTTTTACATTAGCCTTTCTTCTTATTGCCCATTTCTTTCCAGAAGCAGCTACATTGTTGAGGAGGGGCTCGAACTCAGGAGCTAGGCAAGTGCTCTACCACTTGAGCTAATTCCCCAACCCTGGAACTACTTTTAAAAGGCTTTTTTTTTTTTTTTTTTTTTTTTTT
>PVJO010017326.1:0-39495 GCA_004026905.1 Hystrix cristata | reverse complement strand
TCTTTCCATGGTGATTAAAAACAGATCGATAACCTAACTTTAATGTGGATAAGCCATCATAGATTTACTGAATCACTTTTTATTCTTTCCACTTTTATTCTAAGAAATAGCTATAATAAATAGTACATATAAATGTAAATATTTAGGCAAAGTACACTAGTTGGTCAAGATCGAGATGTTAAAAGACATTTTTGTACTAGTGTGTATTTTTCATAGTTTCAATGTGTTGCATGACATTTCATTTTTACCTAGCAGAGGTGCAGGAGGAGGTTCTAGAGGAGTAAAACCTGTGAAGCACACTGGACTGCACCTGCCACACAGTAGAGTGACAGTGTGACCACTTCCGATAACAGACGCTTTACCCTCGTGGTAAAGGTGCCGGCTGAGGCTTCCTCTGCAGCATGGTGTAGCTTTCTTGGTAGATGTGCCTTCCCCTTTGCTTAGAATGGTAGCTGCTCATGTTACACTCAAAACAAGATTGGCAGAAACTTACTGAGTATGTGAGAGCCGTGCTGCTGAGCAAGGGGGGAATTTAGAGGGAGGAAAGGCATCTAGAGAAATTGTTTCTCCTGGGAGCTTGACAAGGAACTTTAGCCATCGCTGGCTGGAGGCACACTTGGCTTCTTAATGTGACTTGCAGGCCGGGTGCAGCTCTTGATGAGGGTGGACACTAATGATCAGTGTTAGCTCTGGTCGAAGCTTGTATTTTCCATCCTAAGATTGTCAGGAAACAGTCAGCATATTTCAGCACTGTAGACTGCAGCCTGGTTCAGCCACTCAGCAGCCCTGTGAGGAGAGCAGGGTTTCCGCACGAGAGCAGGAGCTGAGAAACACAGTATGTGTGTCTTGCTTCTCGGTGAAGTGGATGCTGCTGCTGTACAGAGCAAGTTTCTTGGAATCAGATCTTGTTACTTTTTTCCCTGAAAATGTTATAAGTAAAAAAATTTAAAATATTATAAAAAGAAGAAAGTTCAGCGTACATCTTTTTATGAACTGGATTTGCATATTATGTAGATAGTATAAAAGGGAAGAACTCACCCATGGATTTGTTGCATTGTTGGTCCTTCGTCCTATCAGCGTGCGGCAAGGAAGATAGGTTCAAGGTGATTTCCAAGGCCACCCTCAACCTGAGGTTCTGGTTTTTATTAGTCCTGTTTAGCATGTGGGTCTGGCCTTCATTTAAGTCTTGGGTGTGTGATGGAGCCGTCGGCGTCCTGGCTGGTCGCCTCCAGGCTGTGGGCAGGGTGAGGCAATCACTCCTGGACAGTGGGACCCCGGGGCCTCCAAGGCCGGGGCAGAGGGAGGGTATTCAAAAAGAGCTAGGGAAGGGCATGGGCGAGACAGACGCTGTGGCTGTTGGATCCCTGCATGACAGGCAGGCAAGCAGAAACAGACATGCACCTAGTTCTCTGTGACACGGAGGAGGTGCGAGGACCTCATGAGGCAGCCCAAGAGAAGTGAACATGTTGCTCCTGCCAACCCTTAGCTGGTGTCTGGGGACAGCAACACGGAGAGGCTGGGAAATGCAGCTGTCCGCGTGACTGGAAGAAGGTACCACAAGACCCAAGGATCGGCGAGCTGGGGCCTCTTCTGTAGAAAACATCCTGGGGAACACCTATTGCGTTCCTTCCTGCCGTTCTGCTTTCTGGACTGATCACTAACCCCAGTGAGGACTCCGCAGTGTTTGTTCAGTGGGAGCAACACTGAACACAAGGCTGAACATTGCCCAGCCTTGTCACCACGTATGACAGTCCTAGCTTCCCGCTCCTGCGTCTGTTAGTTCTGCTCGGCTTGCTTTCCTTGCAACTTTTCCTTTGCTGTCTCTAGTTTGATGTATTTTGCGTTACAGATGTTCTAGTTGGTCTAATGAAATAAAGTCTCACGGTTGGAACCCAAACCATCTAAAGTCATAACATGGCATGTTCCATTCTCACATCTCCATCCTCCTAGTTAGTGCTTTGTGTGTGTGGGGGTGCTGGGGATCAAACTCATGGTCTTGAACGTACTAGGTAAGCGCTCTGCCATTAAGCTAAATCTCCAAACCCAGTATTTATTTTTTTGCCAGTGTCTGCAGAGCTCCTTTGCGCAGCCCCATGAAGTTTCTGCTTTCATCTGTGCTTGTCACTGGGGTTGAACCTGGAGTTCTTATAGTAGTTTTGGAGACTCTGTTTCTATCACCAGGGTGCCCTGTCTTTGCTACACAACTTCGAACTGGTGTAAATAATATGTAAAGTCAAGTTTTTGTCTTCATTCACTGGGTGCACTTGCTTCTCTGCCTTCCTTCTAACTCCATTCTTCGTTTTTTTGTGTGTGTAACCAATTACTTCAACCTTGGGGTATGAAACAACAGCTTTTTTATTGTGTGCATGGATCTGGTGTGTCAGGAATGGAGGGAGAACGTGTGGACATTTGTCTCTGCTCCAGGATGTCTGGCTCGTCACCTGCTGGTGCTCAGAGTGCTTTGAATGGCTGCGCATTGGGACTCTGGGGCTTCTCCATTCGCACGTCTGGTGGCTGGGCTGAGTTCACTCTGAGCTGGGACTGTCACCAGAGGGCCCACAGTGGTCTACTCGTGGGTCTTGGGTTTTTCCCAGTTTTGGAGCTGGGTTCTGAGAGGAAGCATCTAAAGACAGACACTGCAGCTCGCTCTCGGGGGGCCGCAGAAGTCCTGGTGGCCCTCCCACCACGTTCTTTTGGTTACAGACTGGCCATTTAAGCTGACCTGGGTTCAACGGATGGGAAACTAAACTCTGCCTCTCGCTGAAGGAACAGGAAGGTCACATGAGAGCAGTCTGTGGAATGGGAGACAGTTGTGCTGTGGTCATCTTTGGAGATCACGGTCTGCCACACTGACCTACATCTCATTCGTGGGATTTCCTCTGCCCAGTGCAGTGAGGCTGAAATGCCCCAAGGCTGTGCTTATTCAGCGCGCGTCCTAGAACTAGAAATGTCTGCCTCGCTTGAAAGTTCATGAGAAACCTCGCTTGTGAGGCTGTGGAAATCGGAATGCGCATTCCAGCCAGATCCCCAGGTGATGTGCTGACATTTAAAGACGGGGAAGCAGCACCCTGGAAGACCTCCAGCACGATGCGCTCTCCTGTGTCCCCAGCAGCAGACAGCAAGCTGAAGCAGGGGTTGTGGTCAGTCTGGAATTAACTCCTGTTCATGAACAGAATTTCCACTCTTAATTCCTGCCATTCTTTTCTTGATATTGATTGTGATATAGCTTATCTTTTTAGAAACAGTTATATTTTTAATATGTATCCTCAAAATGTCATAGAATATACAGTCCCAGGTTCGATACTCACTGCTCACTACTGTCTTTGACTCGGGAAGGTTTGGAATGACCGCGTGCTTTGGTATGTGTAGTGGTATTTTAAGTAACTGCTAAGATAAAAAATCAGGTTCTTTTGGATTTTACATTTCCTTTAGACTACTGTATTTTCTTTAATTGTTGGATTTTATAACTTTCTGCTTGCATGACACTTGACTCCTGGTAGATACTTATTTTCTGCTGAATGAAATAATGATTTTTAATTTTTTGTAACTTGAATCATTCTTTCAACTCTTAAAAACCTGAGAAATGTATGTAGTATTGATTATATATTTAGTAGATGACTATTACGTATTTTAATTTTACCTTGATTTTAATTCACAGATTTCATTTATTCATGTTTCCTTTAAGTAACCATCTTAAAATTTGTTTTAGAGTAAAGGAATGAATATCCAAAAACCTATTTTGGTTAGCATATTATTTATTAAGCAGTTTTCTCAACTCTAGTTTCTAGACAAGCACTATTTGCAGCGTCCGAGGTGCTGGATAAAACTGTAGCTTTCCGATGCCCGTCCTGGTGCTCTGGAGTTTGGCACACGCAGAAGCCTCTGAGGTTGGGCCCTTAAGTCTTTGGCACACTGAAGTGCATGACCTACTTTCTGTAGGAGTTTGTTATATTGGTCTGGTAATCATCGTTCAAGTTATTCATTAGGGGGATAAGTGGGCCTCCTTGTACTGACAGGCAGGTTTTCAAATTCATGTCTTTCCTAGGGACTTTAACATTATAATGTACTTTAATATAGAATTGAATTAGAAGATATCCTAGGGATTACTTAGTCAAACTCATAATTCTTCAGATTATGAAATATTCCCAGGGAGTTCAAATGGCTTCAAAAGCCATTTTAGATGGTAGCAGAGCAGAACCCAAGTCCTGTGTCATGAAACAAGATAGGTTCATCTAGTCTTTAAGTCTGGTAATTAAATTACTGGCACAGTGCTGAAAGAACCCAGAGCTCATAATCAGAAGAGATCTATAGTTTGCTGAATGATCATTTTAATAAAATTAATATTCATAGCTTGTGGTCCTTTCAACGTATCTTTTTCGAGAGATTCTTGCATGTCCATAGCAGGAAAATGGCTGGGTAAAATCCCTTAACATCAAAATCTCAACAGCACAGATGTACTAGGGAGTGATTTGGATGATTTACTCCCTTCATGTAAAAGAATCATAGTTTCTATTTTGTCATTTTGTAAATGTTAAATACGTATGAAAAGCATTTTACTAAAGATTTTTAATGCTTTTTGAAAATTAGTGTTACAGAAATCTTTTCCCTACCTCCTCCAAATCCAGTTCCTTTTCACCTTTCTTCCTTTCCTTTCGTGTCCCCATCCTCAGTATAATCATGGTAGATATGAGTGGGCCAGAGTACTCATTATTTGTTTTGGGTGGTCAGTTAATAAATTGACTTTTAAATGATAAAAGGTACAAAGAATTGCATAATTTGTGTTCACCCTTCTGTTTCTTTCCACAAAAGAAAACCCCCAGCTATTCTCTATGCCTTTTTAAATGTTTTTTCTTTACAGAGTCTTTGCAATGGACTGGTGAGTGGTGGGGCATATCTGTACTGGGCACACGACACTTCAGGAGATGGAGCGCTACTGCGGGTTTCCACTGGGCAGAGCGTGTGAGGTTGCCTCAGGCACTTACCTTCCTCACCGTCTGTCTCTCCACCTCTTATTTGTACTCTTCATTTCATTTTTGGGGAGGGAGGAACTTGAGGGGATGCTGGGGCTTGAACTTAGGGCCTTGCACTTCTCCTTCCCTTTGCCAACCCTCTGAGTTTGGAGCACGGAGTGTGGCTGGACTGACTGCTCCCTCTTCTCCTCCCTTCTCTTCTTTCCCCACTTGGTCTTGTGTTATATTTTCTAGCTGTAAGCTGCAGATTGGTTTTCTCATTCCCTGGTAGTGTTACTGTATGTACTAAGTTTGTGGTCTCACAACATCACGAATGAAGTCGCGAACCAAAAGAAGTTTAGGAGAGTTTTATTGGAAACAGGAGAGGAACAGCGCCTGGATTTCCAGGAGGGGTCCCGAGTGGGTGGCAACTGAGGCCCTTTGTCAGGTGTAATTTATAGGGTGAAGTCACAACGTGGGTACAACGTAGGTTAAACTATAGTCAACCTGTAGGCTTATAAGTAGAGTAAGCTTATAATATTGCTTACAAGCTTACCTAATATTGCTCCAAGAGGGAAATGAGTCATGTAGCAGGGTACACGGTGAGCATCATTCACTTCAGCTTATGTATAACATCTAATTGTAGAATAAGCAACGGCATCCCTGGAGAGGGAAAGGAAGATGGGTCCAGGAGTTCTGGTGTCCCTGCTGGGCCAGGCGGTGCCCATCACAGTACAGTCTCACGCTGCTGTGTGTCCCTGGAGAGGCTCACTGGCCTGGCTGCTGTGCCTGCATCTTGGGGCCTGGCTCTGTTCAGATGTGCCACCAGCCACAGTCTAGGTGTCTTGTCCCCTGCAGTGGCACCTGGAGGGCCGCCCCCTCTCCAACTGCCTGGTACTTTTTGTCTAACACAGCTGTCTGTAACATCCGCAAGGTGTTGACGGTGCACCCTGGTCCGGACCTGTGTACACTTTAGCTCCCTTCCTCGGGCTCCCCTTGCCAGGGGCAGAGAAGCATGCCTCCACCTCGCTGCATCTGCTGAATCAAAGGGGCATTGCCAGGGGCTTGGGAAGAGCCAATTAATTCTCTTTTCCCAGCTACCTAACTGAATTTTTACGAAGAACCAATCTGGAGATAAGTAGAATGGATGACTCCTTTGATAAGGTTTATTTAGGTTGCTTTATGTTTTACAGAGCAAATGAAAGGGAATATATAGCCCCCTAAATGCTCCTTTGATATAGATCTGCCTTTTCCCAAAATTAGTGAGATTAGACGGTGAACATTTATTGATACGGATGAATCCCCAGGGATACAGGATCAACCACTCAAATTAAAAACAAATACATTTTATATGTCTTGTGTGACCATTGTATGGAGTGAATCGTTAAGAAATTAAGAAAAGCATTATTTAGAACTCACGTAGTGCCACATTTTGCTAAGAGTAATGCCTCCTCAGCTTTTGAGAAATACTCTCATTTGTGAAATATTGGATAATGCTAAACACTCTTGATACATTTAATATACTACATGTAATTTACACATTTGTAGAAAATTATGCTTTCTTGTTTCAGATCAAACTAGAATGTTGTTTTGTTTTAGCCTCAAGTACAGATTGTATATTCACTGAGGACGTACCCACCCCATTCAGTATGTGGCAGTTCAAATGTCCTCATGTGATAGGAAATTGAAAAGAGACCGAGTCAGCAAGGAGAGAAAATACGAGAAGAAAAAATAATGGCCAAGGAAAGGTCCTCAAAGATTCATAGCACAAGCTTATCCTAAAGGAAAGTCACAGATTTGACTTTCAGATGCTGATTAGTTACATAATATACACAGTCCGTAACATAAAAAGGAACCAGCATCTCAGGAGACGCAAATGGATTTCTGGGGCTAAAATCTGAGTTTGTTGTTGTTGTTTCCTGGATTCTCACATAGCAAGCAGAGTGTAAGAGAGGTCTAAACCTGGCTGTAGGTGGAGGATTTCCTTGATAACAGGCCAGTGTTTGGACACTTGAGTTGAATGAATGCAGTTCTTTTATGATCCCAAATGGACTGTGGCCTGTCTTAATGTAAGCAGGGGCCTGCAATGGTCACTGGGGAATATTAAAAGAATTAGACGGGATACATGGAAAGTCCTTTAGCCTTCAGGAAGTCTTCCAAGAATTTCATTTCTTGCAGCATATATTTTGGCAACACTCAGGCAGCAGAGGGTTGGGGGTTATGCTGTCTAATTAAGGAAGTGAAGTGGTGATTTCTAAAGTCATGATTAAGGTTATATCCTTTTGTTTTATTAATTAATTGAATTATGAGTACTAATCCTTTTTTTTTTGAAAAAAATGACTCTAGACATGATATACGCCTGCATAGAGGGCCTCTTCACTCCCTCATCAAGGGAAGTCTTTTAGTTTTACCAGTTTACAAAGAGTTATGGTAGATTTCTTAGATGTGGTTGAGATGAAGAAAGCATCGTTGTTGAATAAAATTCCAGCCAAACTTAAATATACCTATGGTTAATTAATATTTTTTATTATACCTATGGTTAATTACCGACATCTTACTCAGTATTAATTTCTAGGCACAGTTAACAGAATAACTGTAATGTAAGGTTTGTGGTGATAGGTGATGAAGAAACAAGAAGTTGGGAGTCCAGCAGGAGTAAAAAGTACTTTTGGTTTTGAGGTTGTAGGAGGCTTTGTGGGATGCAGCGGCCTGACTTGGGCGTTGTCTTGGCTACCTCTGAATTTTCCTAAGCTCTATCTGATGCCTCCCAGATAACAAAGCTTCTTTAAGTAGAGAAATGGTGTTTTGGGCTTCAGATCAGCGCTACTCAGTCTGCTTTCTAGCTCTTCTCCAGCGTCCTGCATTCCCTAGTGCTACCTCTGGGGAGATTCTGAGGATACCATCGAAAGCCCCCTGGAATTCAGGAAAGATGTAGAAGCCATCTTCATATACCAGCATCTTGTCTATTCTAGTGGTAAAATAGGAACCAAGCAATGTGCTTGTTTGGGACATTGATAGAGTAAATGTTCCAGGGGTGAGCACAATGAAGTGTATTTTCACGGAGCCTTAGTAAGCTGAGATGATTTTGTTTTACCATTAAGGTATGATGATAGTCATTCCTGGTGGTTCTTTCACACACACATGCATATTATAATTTAACTTTTTTCCAGTATCTCCTCCCGATGCTTAAAACTTATCATCATTTTCTATGTCATGACCTAGTATAAATCTATAACCAATTTAGCAGGAGATGATGGGTAGTTGGCTTTAGCTACAGTTCTATATTATGTATTTGGTATTTTCACAGGATACCTGAAAGACCTACCTAGTTCACTCTCCTCCTTTAGCAGGTTTGTGGAAATGTACAGTGTAATGAGTGGGTGTCACAGTGAAGGTGGGCACTTCCATGACGTAAGACTTTTAGAATACTTGGCCCAGAATCTCCAAGGAAACCTTAATAATCTTTGAAAGAACTTTTAAAGATGCCTTTCAGAGTAATTTTAATCATAAATCGGGTTAAATGCAATTTAATCTTTTTCTTGGTGACTAATATTTATTACAATGATATATAGAGAATAATGTTTTACATTTCTTATGGAATTTTATAGTTTATGAGCAGAAGTCATAGACATGGTCTCGTCTGAAAACGCTTATACACCACATGCATGATTCACACTTGCTCTTTATGCTCTGATGAGGGTAAGAAGACTATCCAAGTTCATGTGTCAGGCAGGGTGTCAGCCGTAGCCATGGGACTTCTGGCAAGTAAGACGTGTGGCACTCGAGGGGGCTATTTCTGTCCTCAGGCTGATTTAACTCTGGATTCTTGGCAGTGTTTGAGTTGAGTAATGGAGATGGAAGAGGGGAGGTGTGAAGATGGCTTTTTAGCATAAATAATTGCTTTAAGAATATTCTCCAAAATGCTGTCAAAGGGCCCAGATGAAAAATTAATCAAAATAAAATAAAATCTTTAATATAATATGCTTAATAGTAGATTAAACATAGTAATTTTTTTTAAAGAATCAAGTTGAATTTTGGAAAATAGTTTGAAACAGTTAACAAATATATTGTGTCTTACTGTGTGGAATTAGAATGGTATATGTGAAAGGCTTTGTGTCATAGGGGATATGTATAAAATATTATCTTCATAGTGTATTTTAGTTAAGTTATGTTAAAGATGAACTAAAAATTATTGCATCTGTCTAGATAGAATTCCTTAGGAGCATGTGTCATTTTATATGTGACATTTCTAACAACTTCTAAGTTATAATTTAAAAGTTGTAAATTTCTGGCTAGCCTTAATGCTAGTACTTAGAATACTATACTGTAGATTTTTTATTTTATGAACACTGGGTTTTATTCCTGTAAGTCATTCCATTGTCATATGTAATAAATATATCCCGTGAAATGAAACTGTGGGAATCTGAGGACAGAAATCTGAGTTACTTAATATCAGGGATGAGATGCATGGTCTTTGAGCTTCCAAAAATTTTGTCAAATATATAACTAACTAAACGAGTACATTAATGGGTAAAGAGCCTTCAGTGTTTAATTATATATTATACTGACAATTTTTCCCCTATTAAATATGCATGACTCATCTTGTGTGAAAACACAAGTACATTTTTTATAGATTTTTTAATTAAAATTTATCCAGAAGTACACAAATTTATAGGTCGTTACACACACTTGCAGACCATAATACATTGTGCTTTTTGCTTGTAACAACGAGCAATGTAAACAGCCACATAGATGCAGTATTAAGTCGCAACTACATAAAGTTGACTGTAGTACCTAGTGTATGTGTTACTGTTTTGAGTTTGGGTTATTAGGTTCTTGTTTTTAGGATATCTTTATTCCTCTGAATTCCCATTCCCCTCCCCTTTTGCCCTCTTCTTGTTCCCTTGGACCCTTTGCCTGGTGGCTTAGATCTGTCCCCTTGTCTTTTTGTATCTATTGTTTACCCTTTTCTTTTCTTTGTATTTTGCCTCATCAGATGAGGGATACCATATTCAAATTGTGAGTCTGGTTTACTTCATTCAACATTGTATTTTCCAGGTCCATCCATTTTCCTATAAATGACTCTAATTTGTCCTTCTTTATAGCTGAATAGTATTCCGTTATGTATAGATACCACATTTTGCTTATCCAGTTACTGATTGATGGGTATACAGGTTGCTTCCAGAATTTAGCTATTACAAATTGTGCTACTATAAACACTGTAGTGAAGTATCTCTGTAGTATGATGTCTTTACCTCTTTGGGGAAGATATGTAATAGGGAAATGACTTGGTTGTATGAGCTTTCTACTTTCAGGCTTTTAAGAAATCTCCATACTGATTTCCATAATGGTACTAGTTTGCATTCCAGCCAGCAGTGTAGGAGTGTTCCATGTTCACCACAGCCCCCCCAGTGTTTATTATTGTTTGATTTCCTAATGATGGCCATTCTTATTGTTGTAAGGTGAACTCTTAGGGTTGTTTTAATTTTCATTTCCCTAATGGCCAGAGATGTTGAATACTATTTCATGTATTTGTTGGCCATTTGTATTTCTTCCACTGTGAAGTGTCTGTTCATTTCTCTAGCCCATTTCTTGACAGGGTCATTAATTTTAGGTAGTTTAATTTTGGGGGGTTCTTCGTATATTCTACATATCAGTTCTTTGTCTGAAGAATAGGCTGGCAGAGATTTTTTTGCATTCTGTGGGTTTTCTTTTCACTCTGCTAATTGACTGTTTTCCTGTACAGAAGCTCTTTAGTCTAATATAATCCCATTTGTTGATTCTTGTTGCTATTTCCTGTGCAATCAAGGTTCTCTTTAGAACGTCCTTTCCTACTCCTGTTTCTTCAAGTGTTTCACCTATTTTGTCTTCCAGAAAGTTTAATGTTTCTTTCTTAATGTTTAGATCTTTGATCCTTTTTTATTTTAATTTACTATATCGTGAGAGATATGGGTCCAGTTTCATTCTTCTACAAATGGATAGCTGGTTTTCCCAACACCATTTATTGAACAGGATCACATTTTTACATGCTCTGTCAAAGATCATGTTTGAATATGTCTGGGGAAGTTTCTGTGTCCTCGATTCTGTTTCATTGGTCCACATATTTGTTATTGTTCCAGTACCATGCCATTTTTATTACTACTGCTTTGTAGTATAGCTCGAAGTCTGGGATTGCTATGCCACCTGCTTTGGTCTTATTGCCCTGTATTGCTTTGGCTATTCAGGGTTTCTTCTGATTCCATAAAAATTTTAGGATTGTTTTTTCTAGATCTTTAAAGTCTGTGGTTGGTATTTTGATTGGAACTCCACTGAACCTGTATAACAATTTTGGAAGTATGGTCATTTAAACAGTACTAGTTCTGCCTCACCAGGAGTAAAGGGCATCTTTTCATTTTCTGATATCCTCTTCAATCTCTTTTTTCAGAGTGCTATAGTTTTCTTTGTGGAGGTCTTTTACTTCTTTAGTTAGGTTAATTCCTAAGTATTTCATTTTTCTTGAAGCAACCGTGAATGATACTGTTTTCATAATTTCCTTCTCATCCCATTCATTTTTGTCATATACAAATGCTAATGACTTTTGCATGTTGACCTTATATCCTGCTACATTGCTGAAGTTGGTTATTAATTCTAGGAGCATTTTGGTGGAATTCTTTGGATCTTCCATGTAGAGTATCATGTCATCTGCAAATAGTGATAACTTGAGTTCTTCCTTCCCTATATGTATTCCTTTTCTTTCTTCTTGTCTAATTGCTCTCATGTTTCAAGTACTATGTTAGATAACAGAGGTGATAGTGGACATCCTTGTCTTGTTCTTGATTTTAGCAGGAATGCTTTCAGTTTTTCCCCATTTAGCATGATGCTGGCTATTGATTTTTCATAGATGGCCTTTATCATATTCAGCTATGGTCATTCTATGTCTGTTTTCTTCAAGGTTTTTATCAAGCAGGTAACACAAGCACTTTTGAAATAATCATTCCAGTTTTGGTAGCTACTGAGGGAGAAAAATCAAAATAGTGTGGTGGGAAGAGCTGCAGATGAATCTACCTCTAATGGTTGAAGATTTTCTAGGATCTGAAATATGTGTGGTTTTACCATCTACCATTTCTGTAACTTTGAAAGGCCTTTTACACCCCTACTACTTTTTGTTTGCCTACTTCTACCTCAGTCTCCATTCCTTGTGTTTTTTTAACTGTAGTTACTTTTATAAAACTCTTTCTTAGGTGCCTGGATACTCTGCTGGGTTTTCCTCTTTCTCCTCTTGCCATTCCCTTTCAGTTTTCTTCTAAGATGTTTTACCCGACTCATTGATGTCTTCCATTACCACCTTCCCCACTGGTTCAAACAGTAGGCACCTGCTTTGAGCCGGGCACTGCTCTGCTCCCAGGCATGGGTCAGAGGGATGGTCAGTCATCTAGTAATGCCTGGAGTGGGGAAAGACAGGGGTGGAGAATGAAAGGGAAGCCAATCTGGATCAGTGGGGCAAAGCAGGTGCCCCGAGCAGAAAGAGCCAGGTGGAGTTAGAGGAATCCAGAGAATGGATGGAGCCAGGCAAGTAGATCCTTGCAGACCATTGTGTAGTTTAGATTTTAGGAGTTTTCTGTGTGGTGATTTCCTAAGGTTCTGTGGACATTTTCTAGGATTTCTGTTGGCCCTCCCTCAAATCTGTTTACCACGTTTTCTTTTTATAACAGCTTTAGTTGTTTCCTCCGAGAAGATGCATGTCAAGTTCACTATATTTGTGACTTTGACCATTTTTCTGGATAACGGTTCTGCATTTCTCCACTGAATGTTGGGAAGTTCCTCCATTACTTCAGGTGAAACGTGGTTAAAACTGAATGAATTAATCTCTCCCTTCCCTACCCTCCCAGTAAGCTCTCCCTTTAGGCTCTTCTGTTTTTGTTAATGAAACAGCACGGATTTCCTTGTCACAAACTTCAGGACTTAGGAATGATCTTGGGTTGCACCTTTCTATCTTCTTACTCATATTTTTTCATTCAAAAATATTTGTGGAGGATCTAGGGGCCCATCGTGAACAAACAGAGCAAAAATAATTCCCTATAGCCAGAGGTAATGGGACCAAGACTGTTAATGAGCAGCAAGCATGATAAGCTGTTAGACTCTCTGGAATGCCAGAGGCCAGTGGCTGAGAAGAGTGACCCTGGGAAGAAGGGATAGTGTTTGAGAAGTTGCAGGTAAGGACTTAAAGAAATGAAGGAGCTGGCATATGGGGGAGGTGATCCTGAGAGCAGGTGCAAGGCCTTAAAGAGGGGCCCGCCTGGGAGGTCAGGGACCCGCAGCGAGCCTCTGTGGCTGGAGTCCAGCAGCCGCGCACAATGAGCAGAAGGGTCTGGAAGGGGTGGAGTCGAGAGGGCGGAAGCACTGAGGTCAGGGAAGGAACTTGAAGGAATTTTGATTATTGGTCTGGTGAGAAGGGAAGGTGTTGGAGGGTTTCGGATAGATGAGTTTGTATTTTCAAAGGTACCGAGTATTTATTTTTTTCCTGTTATCACTTTTAAATTTGGTCCTTTTTTTTCTTTCTCTCTTCTCTTTTCTCTTGACATTGCACCTCTGCCACTTGGACTATTACTTTAGCCTGTTCTTGCTTATTTTCTAGTCTTCTCTCTGCATTTAATCATCAGAAATTTGAAAGCAGCACTTTGTTGTACTTTGATTAATTATTTTGTCTGGCTCTCCATTTCCACATATCAGAATTCAGACCTGAGGTCATCGGAATCCTCCACATCATTGTTCCCTGAGCTGCCTCTCGTGTCTGAATGGCTCACTCACCAGGCCAGGCGGGCCCTGGGCTCTCACACTGGAGACCGCTACTTCTGCCAGAACTGTCTTGCCTCTAGCATCTACTCTTCTGTCACCAGCACAGAAGTCATTTGAAAAACTACCATAAGTCTCACAAAATTCTTCCTCCACTCATTCATAGCATTATTTCACGTAGTTTTTCATTAGACTGTTATTGAACACAAATTTTGTGCCAGCTGCTGTGCTGATGCATGAGGGTTAGAGGGGGAATTGAGGTTGATGCGTCTGCCTTGGGAGCTGATAGTTCCTGGGGGAATAATAAATATTAACATGCAGGTGAACACAGCTCTGGAATGTGCTTAGGGGCAGTGAGAGAAAAGAGCACATTGCTCTGAATCAGAATGGTTGGCAAAGACGGGCCTCATTTTAGATGGGGTACCTAGTTTCTATGGGGAAAGAAAGTGAGAAAAACACTTTTAAAAAAGTAACATTTCATATGAGGCCTGTAGAAAACAAGATAGCCAGCTGTATTAACTCCTGTCCCATTGCAGAGACACAGTGCCTGGCACCCACAACTTAAGGAAGGAGAGGTTTATTTTGGCTCATAGTTTCCAGTGGGTTCAGTCCATGGTTGACCGGCTGTAAGACAGAAATGGTGTGGAGGAAGGGCATGGAGGATCAAAGCTGCTCACCCCATGGCAGGCAGGAAGCAGAGAGAGAATCAAGCAGCTGGGGACAAGAATATACTCTTCCAGGTCACATACCCAATGATCACCTCCTCCGATCAGGCCCAATCTCTGTAACGTGAGGCTTCTGGGGGATGGTTTTGCTCTAAACCATAGCAACAGCTAAGGGATGTGGCATAGTAGGAGGGTCTCTAAGCAGAATGAACAGCATTTCAAGGGCCTGAGGCTGTAGTGAGCTTGGATACACCAGAAGAAAGACAGAACTGAACAGATAGTAAGGCTGGTGAATGCAGCACAGTGGCACCACTTTAGGCTGGTAGGCAGTCCCATGGTGCAGGACCTCAAAGGCTGTGCCATGGGTGTGGCTTTACCCTCAGCGGGAAGCAATTGAAGTGTTTTAAGTGGAAGAATGATATGAGCTCCCTTGAGGTTGAAACATCCATCTGTTCATCAAAATCTGTTTGTCTCTCTTTGCTGGGCATACAGCCAGATTCCATTTCCTGGCCTTCTTCACAGTTGGCTGTGAGCCATGGAACCGTATTCTACCCAAGAGAAGTAAAAAATGGTCAATAGCATGACTAGGGCGGGCATGTAAGAGTCTCCCACGTTGGCTTCTACATGCTTTTCCCTTGCTGCCTGGGTAGAGGTGGGAACCTGAGCTGAAGTGGCAGAGTCGCTGACAGTCTGGATGCCTGCATTGCTGGGTGGGGAAACCACCTCCTGGGCCAGAACCCTGATGTGAGCAAAAAGAAGCATCTTCCGTTCTGTGCCTCTGAATGCTTAATCCATTTGATGCCACATCACGTTTGTTCAGATTAACATGATAATTTGAAAGGACAGTGCTGGGTGCTGTGCTCTGTGATGATTGAAACAGTGTGAACAAGACCAGCGACCCAAGGGAAGGCATGCTGTGCTGTGTACTGGGGAGATTTCAGTTGAAATAGATAACAGGTAATTTTGAATGAAAAATCACTGACTCCTGTTGATATTTTGCTGCATGTAGTGAGATTATGAAAGGGGGAAAAATCTTCCCACCATATCTCAACTACCATATCATTTCCTGTCTAGACTTCCATAGCAAGCCTCATTGAATACCTTTTGGCACGTATTTTTTAATTGGGGTAGATTTAATCAACTGGACGACACGTGAACTATGTCTTTTTGAATTTCTTATTTTCTATGGTATTTTATGTAGCACTTTACAAAGGTACCTTTTTGATTAAACTTAATGAATTAGAACAGAGTCTCTGGTTTCTTGCCTGTCCAAGGGAGGTCATGTGATCCAGTATCTTACTCTGTACTGAGTTGCTGTAGAAAATATCTCAGCTGGGCACTTTGTAAAGGAAAGAGGTTTATTTAGGCCATCACTCTGGTGGTCAGGAAGTCTCAACAGCATGGCGCCAGTATCTGGTAAGAGTCTCTCACTGTGTCCTCTGGCAGAACCCGGAAAGGGAAATGGCCAAGGGCAGATGGGGCTGGGCACACGGGGCACCTCACTTTGGAACTACCTGTCACTTGAGAGCTCACTCGGTCCTAGGAGAACTACAGTACATCGATGCCCTTCTCACGACTGATCAGCTGTACGAGGCCTGACCTCTTAAAGGCCGCACCATCTCCAAATACTGTGGCACTGGTGTCCAAGATTGTAGCTTGCGAACCTTGGAGAAGACTCTAAATAGACTGTATCACCCAGCTCCCACCTTGCCACTGACCTGGCCTCAGCCAGACTTGAACCACTTTGCTTTCTAAAGGAAATTTTAGTTGTTTCCAGTGTTGTTCTCCCTGTGGTCCGGAGAGCATCTGAACATTTGCTTACACAGTGTGGAGAAGTGATTTAGAAGCTCTCGGGCCAGTCCTCAGTGCCGTCTATCATACCACTGCCCAGTGCTTAGAGTTGCTCCCTGTTTGGGGGGCGTTGTTTCCACCCAGAGCCACGGCATCCTCTGAACACATTGCGAGGATCTATGAAAACAGTCAAGAATCAAAGTTTCTGTGATTCAAATGAACACTGCTGAAGTTTGTAGCTAAGAAGTAGCAATAGAAATAGAAGGATGAGAGGAGAATGTAAATGACTGCAATACAAGATAACTTAATGGATTCAAGGCTAAGAAGGGACTGAAAGAAAAATGAATATTGAAACCCTCATGCTGATAAACTTCAACTTATATACTTAAAAATACATCAGTAGATTTTTCTAAAATAAACACACTTAATGCTTCCTTCTGCCAATAGGTGGTATTACCAATGAGACATTTTCTCTTTGAACATGGTGCTCTTTTATTAAGTGATGTATTTGGTGTCCATATATCTAGCTTGGATGTTCTTACAGACAGTATTAACCCATCCATGATGTACACAGGGCAAAAGCAGTGAGTTGAAGTGACTGGTAATGAGAGATGTAAGAATGGTATGATAATGTTGAAGAAATTAAAATGAAAATCAGTAAGCATGAGGAAAATGGTGGAAATTGCATTTGTAGAGGAGATGAATACGCTGACAATAGAAATAACTGTGAAGAGGGAATAATTGATTCCACTCTTGAAAAATACTGTGCATTTTACAGTGTAGTAGTAGGTAAAAAGCAGTTAACCGGATGAGGGGAAAAACTCCATTTATTGGAGTGTGTATTTGGAAGATCAGCATGACTGTTAATGCTACTAATTTGGTGTCACTTTACTTCTGCAAGAAGGCCAGAGGTTTGCCCCAGAGGGCAGGGACCAAGTATGGCAAAGGAGCCACCGTGATATTTCTCCTGCAGGCACAGCCCCATAAGTTCGGGGCCTGCTTGCTTGTGGCCCAGCGCCGTGGAGGGTGTAGAAGAGGGGCATGTGGAGATGTTGGAGCTTCTACAGATTCCCAGACAGCCATACAGGAGAAGCAGGTGTGGATGTACCTAGCGTAGAAATGAGGATGGAAGCAGGGGGCAGTTTGAGTGCAGCAGAAAAGACACAGCGAGAGGCTTTATTCTGGAAGTGTGTGCTCTTTGTTTTCCATCTTTCATTTCTGTGTTTTCGACACCTTAGAAGAAGTGTTAGATCAGAGGTCAGAGCAGGTGGGAGAGACTTCGCTGGCCTGTGTTCCATGAGAGCCAGTGACTGCATTTGGGAAAGTAAAGAGGAAGTTATGGACCTCAGAAAGCAATTACTGCTTACTTCACCATCTGATTTATATTTCCAAAATGAATTCAGTTTATACACTAAGACATTATTTCCTTGGTTTTGCTTTCTAATGAATGTGTTGATTTTTAAATTAATACTATATGTCACTGTATGGCCTTTAAAGTAGAAATATGAGCTTCAACTGTTTGACTGTGTTGTGGAATTGTTATTTAAGGAAGAACACATTTTAGACAAAACCAGTATTTGTCTTCAGCGATAGTACTAGGTATAGTCCTGGCGATTTCTGAATAATCAAAGGATAAAATAGGGTTAGAAAATGACGACCAATAGATTGATAGAAGGAACTGAAAATAAGGATAAGCTTTCATTGTGAACAGATGTAACTTGAGAAAAAAGATATATGTAGTCAGAACGTTACCTTAAGATAGGAAAAATTGTTAGTTCTTTGAATTGACAAATAATTTGGAAGTCTGAGGTTTCCACAGAAGCCGAAAGAGATTATTTAAAGATAGAAGTAACTAGAGCGTGGGAGGGAGCTCTTTCCTCTCATAATGTGTGCTGGGGGAGGGAGACGGAAATGAGTTCAAAAACCCTTAAAGAGCAGGAACATCAGCTTAGTGACGGGTTGTCCTGGGAAACTGGAGATGGTTCTGAGTCTATGTGTTCCATAAGATTTCTTTGGGAGATAAAATGTCAAGGGGAATGTATAAGTAAGCTTCTTTTGCAGTCTGATGAAATACATACACTTTGTGAGTTTATTATTACCCTGTGTAAACTTTGTGTTCTACCTTATATGAAGGTTTTGCTCTTGTTATACATGAATTTCTACCTTATATAAATTACTGATAATAACATAACCATTTTAAATTTGTACCAAATGTGGAATGAAAAAAAACAGTTTTCATGAATTATATTCTTGTCATTTAAAAAGATGTACTTGTGAACTGAAAATGATGTTTACCTTTTAAAATACCACATTTTATGCTCTCCCTAGGCTGGGATGATAAAAAGTGATAATGAAGAGTATTTCATTGAACCCTTGGAAAGAGGTAAGCAGATGGAGGAAGAAAGAGGAAGGATTCATGTTGTCTACAAGAGATCAGCCATAGAGCTGGCCCCCATGGATGCGTCCAGAGACTTCTACTTCAAAGGTAGGCAGCCCGGACCAGCGTACTAACCAGATGCAGGTGGAGCTATGTTGCAGACAGCCCCTCTGGGGGCAGGAAATTGTACGGTCACATTCTCATCTATAATGTGGAAGTAGCAAAAGACATTTATGTTTAGAAATCGTGACATAGCCCTTTCTTTTTAAAAATTCATAGAAGAGTACATTTATATTATAGGTGTTATATATAACATATAACATGTTATAGTAGGTATGTTATAGGTATTATAACATGTATTGTAGGTGTTATAGATATTCCAGAGCATTATTATAGACCCAATAGATTTCTTAAAATTCTTTTGAAAGTTTTACACTAAAATATTTTTTCTAGCTTACATGAAATGTTTTTCTAGCTTACACTAAAACTGGAAAATATTTATGCTGTACAGAGGTATCTAAATAATGGATTATTTGTGTTATTTAACATGTTCTTAAGTGAGATATATTGGCATGGCAGTATGTGTTTTAAGACAAGGGCGATAGGTACATTTGAAAATAAATTACTTTATTTGACTTTAAGGTCTGTTTCATGCATTGCTTTTTCTTTTTGAAGGAGACGTAAATCCAGCTTTTCTTAGAATTTTGTAAATGAGAACCACTGAAATCAAGGAATGCATGGCACATGAAAATTTTCTGCTTGTGTTTTAGTGAAATCTGAAGATAAGTTGATATTAAGAAGATTTTCTTATGTATTTGATTAAAAGAAAGGAAATGAGGAAATTTTTATTTTTTGCCAAATTTCTGAAGTCCATATTACTTTTGCTGGCCCAGCTCTGTGGTTTAAGGAAACTTCCTTGAAGAACATATGAGGGATACAAATAATCTTAATTTAGCAATAATTTGTCTTCTAGGTAGCCCTTTGTGAGTTACTTGTTTTTCAGTGCCTCAGACTTGCTTCATCTTCTGCACTCCTGGGAGAGTATACTTTAATATACACTTAGAAGTAATGCAGCCTGGACAGTCTTTTATTTACTTTTTTTTTTTTTTTTTTTTTTGCTGCTGGGGTGCTGGGGATCGAACTGGGGGCTTTGTGCTTGCAAGGCAAGCACTCTAACCGCTGAGCTAAATCCCCAGCCCTCAGCCTGGACAGTTTTGAGCAGTTTCTCATTTGAAACAACACGCTAAGAGCTGTGGCTTTATGAAATGTGTGCCTGACCCTGAGAGCCACTCCGGTGTACTGGACACAGGATGAGCGTCACAGGTGGCCTGGCTGGAGTCACAGTTGACACCATTCATGGCTGCGTTCCCTCAGACTGGTACTTGAGCTCTCTGAGCCTCAGCAACTTCATCTATGAGTAGAAATTAAAGTGCACTGCACCAGAAACTATATATGCAAAATGCTGAGTGTAGCCCTCAACAAGAACAGGTGTTTACACAGTGCTTTTACTATTTTGTTAATGAGTAATAAAATTACCTCATGCATAAATGTTCATGTTAGGGATTCTTCAAGTTGAAGAGTTGCACGTTGTTTGCTTTTGTGTTATAAATACATTACTCTTAATTCTTGGTTATATTTTTATGTTTTAAAACTGTAATTCTAAATTAGAAGACTGGTTATGTCAAGGAGAGGTGGTAGGTTGCCGTGCTTTTTCTGTAAGTCCTCGTTGTTGAGCGTTGTGAATGTCACAGTGGCTCTCTGAGGCAGCAGTTAAGTGTCATTTAGAGAAGTGTAGCCTGTCTGCTGTGGCGCTGTGTGACACGCTGGAAACCTGCTCAGTTCCTAGCTGCCCTCTTGTTGGCTCTTGGGCATCACTGTAGATCTGGTGGCTGCAGGCTGTGACTCCATTTCCATCCCCGAAGGGGTCTTTCTGTAAATAGTAGCCCTTGTGCTATTCATTAGCTTGATATTCACAGGAGGGAGAAATTGCTTTTTTCTTAAAAAGGAAAATTGCAAGAAAGATTATTTTTAATACCTATTTAATACCTATTATAGTGTTAGATAATAGAATAGGGAAAATAACTTACTAGTCAAAGAATATAAATTTAAAAGAGTTGCATGGGATTAAGGAAATTTGGAACATTATTGTAGGGAATTTTTCATGATATCTGTTCTAGTAACATCGACACTCAATTCAGAATAAGTGTTATTTTTAAGAATGTAGATGGTGAAGACTGAATGTTTTGGTTTTCAGTCATTGAATAGAAGATTGCCTTTTAGTAGAAGTAGGCCACAGCCTAACTAATACATTTTGAAAAGGTTTTCAAGGGTCACAGGCCACTGTAAATGGAGTTTCTTTGTTAACTCTCAGTTACCTTAAAATTTGAACCAAAAGAGAATCACAGTTCTTGTGCAATGTTCCAAGAAATACCTTAATAAAGACTTAATGATCTTTATTTTTTATTTATGAAGTCCTGATTGAATTGAGTAGCTGGTAATATCAGCTTACTTTTTTTGAGAGTCTGAAATTGTAATCATTTACATTAAAAGTTAGCTTTTTCCTTTTAGGGTAAAAAGAGATTCTGATTAAAATATTTACGTACTACACTGCAGCTTTTAATTTCTTCCTTCAACTTTCTGGTCACAGGATTGATAGTCATGCTTTTGTGTAGACTAAATATGTTCTAAATATCAATTAGGAAAGGGGCTAGGGATTTAGCTCAGTGGTTAGAGTGCTTACCTTACAAGCACAAGGCCCTGAGGTTGATCCCTGGCACCAAAAAAAAAAAAAAAAAAAAAAAATTAGGAATATATTTTTGTATGTATTGTATTACTATAACATGTAGAATTCAACAGGATTGAGGTACTTCCTGGAATTAGGAAGGTGGCATATTGATTTACGAATGAAAACTAAAGCACTGCATAACATAGCGTTTTATCTGGAATGCTTATTTTAGGAGACACACGAGGTCTTTTGTCAATGAACTGGGTTGAAAGGAATAAAACACATGAGGTGAGACTTCCTAGGAAGAAATATATTTAAGGGTCGTGTCTTTAAATTTTCTTCTGGCAGCAAGTCTCCCGGAGGAGTCCTGGTCATTATCAAGCCATTTCTGACCGTACAGGCTTTCTGCAGTGCAGCCTTGTAGACACGCTGCCACATTTCTGTGGTCATCACAGTCGTTGCCATTGCCTGGATGCGTTTCTTGCTGTGGGCAATTTAAGCACTCAGAACGCGATCTGTTTGTGGGTGCGCGTAAGACCCTGAACCGGGTGAGCAGTGCTAAGACCGGGCACTGGAGCCGAGCAGAGTAGAGACTGAGTGAGAACCGGCAGGGTTTTATTAAGATGAAGTAGATCTTGGGGTTAGGGAAACAGAGCAAAGTGAGCTAGGAAGGGAGGGTAAGAGGACAGATTACAGGCGACTCAGAATTCTCATCTGGAAGACTAGAGAATTCTCTCTCCAGAATTGGGTTTTATAGAACAAGCAACAGAAGTAAGCGTGTTGAAGGCGGTATGTGGGTATGAGCTTGGATATAGTAAGAACTGTGCAGTGCACCACACAACCATGTCTGGGGACATATGCGGGTGGTCCTGTACACACGATGGGGACGGGCTGAGGGCAGCTTGGGAGTCGGGCTGGTGTTGGCTGTGGATGTGTGGAGTGGTTCTGCTGTGCCTTCTCCACTCTCATTTCCAGTTGTATCACTGAGAATCTGAAGGTGTATGTGGTATAAAATTGGGAGTCCTTAAGGTTCTTTGCTACCTACCACTATCGATGAGGACATTCTATTTTTAAAAGATAAAAAAAAAATTAGAAACCGAGACAAAATTTGCTTCTCCCACACCCAAAACCGAACTTTCCACCTGAACAGATATAGACATGTGTTTCTACTCCTGTCTTCTAAGAATTTTCATCCTAGTTTCTAGAAAAAGTCACAGCTTTCGAATTTGTGTAATTCACACCCGGCATGATTAAACAGCAAAAGAAAAGCCCTCAAACGATT
Source organism: Hystrix cristata (assembly GCA_004026905.1). Classification (NCBI taxonomy): domain Eukaryota; kingdom Metazoa; phylum Chordata; class Mammalia; order Rodentia; family Hystricidae; genus Hystrix; species Hystrix cristata. The sequence continues at coordinate 16,934 of PVJO010017326.1, read as the reverse complement.
CAGTGGGTAGCATGGATTCTCTTTCCTTTATTCTCAGTAGGGAAGAAAGGTATAAAGCCTCGAAGAGCTGTTTGGAAGTGCGTTGAAGTAACTAGTGAAGTCACAGACGCAGATGCAGCGTGGTGCTTTGGAATTCTCATCTCCTTTTGCAGTAGGAGTCATGGCTAGCAGGGCTAGTAGATGCCAGGCACTGGAGGGAAGTAACATCCTTCTAGTTAGACAGTGAACATAAATGTGGGTGCTAATGATAAGAAACTGGTCTACTTCCTTATGGCGAGAGAACTTAATTTGCTTCTTTTTCTGATTTCTGCCCTACAGGTATGAAAATCACATCTATTTTAGTCATCTTTAGTTGAGACAAAATTATTTTCTATTTGAATCAGTATTTGAGACTTTAACTGTTAACAACATGCACTTATAAAATTCATCTCCACTAATAAATCAATCATTTGTCTAAACTCGGATGAAAAACAAAGTGCACCTCTGATCTCCTCTCTTCCATTGTCACCGTTAAGAAGCTTGCGTGGGCCATCTACTTTTGGGGGCAGCGGGGCTGCACTTGTCTGACATCACTTAGCTTTTTATGTGTTTATAGAATCCCTAGGCCCTTTCCTGTCCCTTCAAACTGCAAACTATTCATTCACCAGAAGCTTGGTGCTGAAGTGATTTTAGCAATTACTTCCTACCAGTGGGAAACAAGGCGTAGTAAGCCTTTATCTCCTGGGTTCCTTTCAGGGTTTCCATTTCCCTGCAGGAACCCAAGTGCTTGTGTTGCTGATGTGGTTGTCTTGGCGCTGTGACAGAGTGGTGTCTTTGTCCCAGGTGGGAGATGCGGAGAAGTCAGAAATGATTTAGGAGCTGCTCCTGGTTGCTGGGAAATAAGAGTATGAAACAAGAACCAGAAAAAAAGGAAGACTATTTTATTTTAGTGATGGTAGGAAGTTCCTGAGTGCGTAGTCCTTCCTTGAATCTGCAGGCATGTGGGTACTCAAACCTTCTCTTCTGGGGAGTTCTCGTGACCTATATGCCCTGATCAAAGAAAAGCATTGGTGGGCTTTGCAGTCCCCCTAGTCAAACAGTAGAAATCAGTTTTAGCCATTATTTCTTAGTAAATGAAGCATGGAATGTATGTAATACTACTAAATATTAATTTATTAGTATGATCAGTGGCAGCCATTGTGTTAGGCAGGTGTGAATTTAGGAATTTTCCACAACTGTGTTGTTTTGTTTGTCATCTGACGTGAGGATCAGCGTGTGTCATGACTGTTTCTGTTGGATTCATGGGGAGATATTAATCACATGTATGAGATTATTTTCAGGTTTACTGCATGGTACAATCTTGGTTTTTATGACAATTTTGACAAAAATGAAAGCAATATGGAGATTTAATGATAGCACAAAATAATCAGGAAGCTGAGTGTGAGTTAAAGGGCTGACTGATGTGAGATAAAGTTAGCATCTTTTTATTTTCCCAGTAAAGCTGTGGATACAGAACTACACACGCTGCACTGAGACTTCAGGGCTCAGGTTTGCCATTCTGTTATCCACGTGGCCCTAGCAGAGAGTCAGGAAATTTTACAGACAGAAGAGAAAGCGGTGACAGGGCTGCGTATTGGGGTAGAAAGATGACCGAGGCAATTTGAACCAACTATCGAGATTTATTAATGAGATAATTGCCTACTTAGCAGCAACTATACAAATTATTGATTCATGAGGGAGTAGTTCATACTATGAAAATTTGCTACTATTTAAAATATATTTGCTCTTTTTGAATATAAAATGTATCCTATTATCATAATACATTTTTGACATTTGATTCTACTCCAGATTAATGCTTTGCTTTGGAACGATAACCATTTTTAATAAAATATTGACTACACTTTAACTCTCATTGCAAGGCCTATCTATACTCAGTTTCCTTTGAGATACAGTTATTCATAAACTTTCATATTTGTAAGTGGGAACCACTTGTGTAAGGAATCTAAATATTTCTGGAAGTTTTCTAATCTTTGTTTCATTATTTCTGTGCATGGTTATTTTTAAACAACGTAACCTGCTATAAATTGGTTGTTACTGATTTTTTGTTATTTTGTTTTTCTTGCTGGATCATCAGACATTAACTTTGAAAGTGTGAAGTTTACAAATGAGGACCATGCCATTCACTCCTGAACATGCGCGGGAGGGTCGTTGCACTTTTCTTTGGTCCCCTCACGTCTCTGTGGAAGACTCAGGTGGGCTGTCCCTGTCCTCTTTCTCTCTGTCCCTGATCTCTGTGTGCATCTTTCTGGTACACCATGTGGAGCACACATTGGTGCTATAGATATTGATGGCAAATGGAACAGTGGAAAATAATAAGGGTCGTATGTAAATAATATTCTTATTTGAAAATTCTTTGAGTTTTTATCATGAAAACTATTAAATAAAATTCAAGGGCTACACTTGGACCAAAATAAATGTTCTTTAAATGCATAATTCTTTAAGAAGAGCTGAATACTTGATTTTATTCTTTGTAGACACCAATAATTTTACTCTCATTTTCAAATATCTGGTCTAACATATCTAAATGTAAAAATTAATTAATGAAAATAATGAAGTTTGATGGACTTAAATAAAAGTTCTTGAACTTGGTTGCTGTTTGCTGACGAGATTTGTTTTAGGAAGCAGTAGAGCGTTTTCCCCAGTTAGGATGATGTAAAGGTTATTGTGGATAATTAGTTATGTATACAGCATCTTGGTATATCATTTTCAGCTCCTTACAAAGTACCTAAATATATATACATCTGAAAAAGACATTAATGCAACTTTTTCATTTTTCTTAGCCATTTTAACTATTTTCAACTTACCCAACCACTCATTAATTTGTTCAATTGCCCCTCCCCCCATTAACTTGTTCAGTGCTTTTTTGGCCTCAGATATTTGTTCATTCTTTCAGAGTTCTGATTTATAACAAGAAGTATTATAAGAACTGTGTGCATTCTTGTTTAAGGGCCAATCTTTTATTCTAAGTACTTTTCACCCAAGTCCTGTGGAAGGTTTTGTTTCTCTCGGCATGCCTTGCACACTACTGCATACTCACTCATTAAGTGTTAATTGTACATGGTGCTAAAACGTGTTGGTCTCTAAGTTCAGCCCTGTCTCAGCACTTCAGTAAGTTTTGCTTTCATGTTTTTCAGATCATATCCCATGTGCTATGGGGATAAATGCAATATCTAAGTCCTTTCTGTTGAGACAAATGAATGATAAAAATATTTTCCTTATGGCCTATGAATGCCACTAAGCAGTCTTCTAGTAACGGGAAATTAGGATACTAGAAACGCCGAATATCTTCCTGTCCAATTTTGGCTGACATGTAGGTAGAGCAGCTGTGGGAATTTGATGCAGGTGTAACCATACATTGTCTTTTCTCATTGCATGGGCTGGGCCTTGGCTTCTAAGTTTGGTGAACAGTTCTGGTGTAAATCACTGCCGGGTATTGTACGCGGACCTCACGATTAATGTTTTGAGGAGGTAAAATTAAGTTGAACAGGCTGAAATATAGGATTTTTGACTCTTTCAACATACGTCTCTCTTCTGTGATGATTCTACTTTTGAACAATCAAAAAAGGCATTTGTATGGTTCAGGTCTTGTTGGCCTCATGTATAAGGCCTCCTGGGCAGCCTTCCCCCACTTGCCAGCATTATATTCTTAAATTCTTGGAAGAGGAGACCCGATCAAATGACGGAGATGGGTGAGACCACACGGCACGTATGGCAGCTGCTGGAGAGTAGGTGGGGACCAGCGGGAACGCGACACAGCTGGGGGACACCGCGGGATGCAGGAGGGAAACAGCGAACCCAGGAAACAGCATGCGGCGCCGGCATGGAAAATGAATAAATAAATAAAAGACAGTGTAAAGATCCTTCTCTACACACGGAGGAATGCAGAATTAGCAACAGTCTTATGGAGTGAGAAAAAACAACTCGGACTGGACCCACAGCACCCCCAGCGACCCCAAGCCCACCATTGGTGAGTGAAAGTGGAGCACGCTGCAGGTTAGAGACTCTCGGAGCAGAAGGGGGCGGGGTCGCCCTTTCTGTTCGAGAGAATGTGCTGGAACTTCAGTGCGGAAGGTAGCAGACGGCTGATTTAAATCAGCGGACTGCGGGCAACCTTGTAACCATAACTGTAAATAAGGACAAAGAGGTGTAATAGATATTATGTAAAAGGAAGATAATATACAAAGGAGAGGAGTACTAGAAAGAAAGAAGGGGAAAAGCGTAAAGGCAACAAAGGAAAGAAAAGGGAAAGGGAAAATATGGAAAATTATGAATAAACCTGCTGCAAATAGGGAGGGAGGGAACAGAGGGGAGGGGCAGGGAAGGGGGGAAAAACCAAGATGCATCATGTACAGGTACAAAATAAATGTGATGAATGTAACCATTATATGTAAAATGTACCAATACATGTTCTTGGTTTAAAATAAAATAAAAAAAAATTAATAAATCAGCGGACTGCGGAGAGCTGAGACTCTGTTATTGTGATGGTCAGCAGCCAGCCTGAGCTCCCCAGGTAAATGCCTGGTAGTTCACTGTGAGGTCTCGCTGCTACCATCAACAGCGCTTCACACCCAGCACAGCGCTGGGCGCAGGCTGCACCTGAGAGCCCAATATAAACAAAGACACGCCCGTACTGGAGTTCTGAGATTTAAAAAGAGGCACAAGCTCAAAACAAAGTGGGGTTTTTTTTGGTTTTGTTCTGTTTTAATTTTTTTTAAAAAAATATTTTTTGCTTTGTTTTTATGTGTGTTGTTATGTATTTTAATCTAAGTTCTTGCCCAATTGTGCCTTGATTTGTTTTTATTCTCTTTTCCTTTTCTCCACGTTAGTTTATCTTTTTCTTTCATTTTTAAAAAAAAATCTTACTGCTATTCTTCATTCGACAGTAGTATCTTCTTAGTTTTTATCCATGTAACTTTTTATACTTCTTTTTTTATTACTTTAACTGTTTAAATTTCTTATCTTCTTGTCCATTAGCTTTTACTTAGTTTTTTTCTTGTTGTATTCCTCCTTCTGTACAATATTCCCTGCATTTTTATCATGTTACATACCAATTTTCTGTATAGTCTTCCCTGATACCCCTTCCCAAAGCTACAACTTCAAATCCTTAATATTAGTAGAATGCTTTGCCCCTCTACTACTTCCTTAATCCCACACTACAGAACATAGGACTTAGGGGAAGAGGAAAAAATAAATCTTTTTCACTTTTTTAATATTCTTTCTCCTTATGGGTCTATTTCTTGTGCCTTACCACTTTGGCTTTAACTAGACTTCTACCCACCCTGGACTTTGGAAGGTAAATCTGTTAAAACTACTGTTAAATATAAGGGTAAAGAAAGAATTTGGGAAACATAAATGCAATGACCCACTGAAATATCTAATTGATACTCCTGGTAGACATTTCATTGACTTAAGCTTGTATACTTTGTTTTTGTGTTATTTTGTATCTCCTTTTACTGTTCCAAAGTTCATTAGGCTATTTTACTTTGTAGAATTGTGGTTCCCTTCGTTTGGTTTGGACTCAGTAGTTGGCTAGATTCTACCCCTTGTCTAGAGAATAGACAAATGGGAGGAAGAACAACTGCAAGGACTGTTATACAGAAATGGTGTAAGACTCAAACTAGAGAAACTACAGAGTGAAATATCCTAGTAACAAAACCTAGAGATATGTACAAAACCAGGTAAACAACCGAAGCAGCAAATTTAAGGATGGAACACAAATAGTTGAAAAGTATTAACAGAAAACCAACAAACTGCTAAAAACCTTCACATAACCACAAACTCTGTTCACCCCATCCCAGTCCCCATTCAGTAGCACACCCCTCAAAAGAGAGAAGAAAATCTGGAATAAAAAAAGGGGAGATATGTAAATATTAACTAAAATAGCTACAAATAAGACAGTGGGGAAACAAGGGCCGAGAAAACAAGGCTTCAGTTACCCCCAAATCCCCTAAGGCAGAAAAAGGTGAAAGAAAAATAGAGAAAAAAAAATACCAGATAGCAGAAATCTATGAAAAGTTCACACAAGAAATTAAAAATATAGAAGAATGTAAAGAGGAAATGAACCAAAAATTTATAGCAATGTCACTCAGTATGCCCACAGTAAATTTCAGGGAAATAGGCAAAAAAATTGGATGAGCTAACCAAGACAGTTCAAAGCTTGAATGACAGATTCAACAAAGACATGGAAACCTCCAAAAGATGTCAGATAGAAATTCCAGAGATTAAGAGCACCATATAATTTATACAAACTCATAATGATCAGTGTGAAGATAGGGTTTCTGATATTGAGGACAAAATAGTAGATTATGATAAAGAACTCAAAGAAGCCAAAAATAAAATAAAAGAACCAAAACAATCCATAGAGGAGATCCTAGATGAAAACAAAAAATAATCTAAGGCTAATAGGAGTCAAAGGAAAGCTTGTAGCCTACAAAGAAGGATTCACAAATATGCTTATAGAAATTATTGAAGAAAACTTCCCAAATATAAAAAAGACCTTAAAATGAAAGTACGTGATGCTTGTAGGACTCCAGATAACTACAGTGAAACCAGATGTTCACCAAGGCATATTCTTATCAAATTCACAGATTGCCAGCAAAAAAATAGAATTTTAAAGGCAGTCAGAGAAAAACAAAAAAAATCACATATAAGGGAAAACCAGTTAGACTCACAGCATATCTCTCAGCACAAACCCTAGACCAGAACAGCTTGGAGCAAAGTAAATAACTTCCAACCCAGGCAATTGTATACAGCAAAATTATCCTTTAAAATTGGTGGAGAAATTAGATATTTCCATGAAAAAGACCAGCTCAGAAGATATATGATAGCTAAACCAGCTCTAGAGAACATACTCAAGAATATCCTAGACATGGAAGTAGACACACCTGAAAATACTGAGGAAATCAGTGAGGTCAGGGGGTAAACAACAAAATACATTAGAAAAAGTAAAATAAACCAACAGACAAAGAAATGATAGTAAATGAATAACTCATCTCAGTAATATCTATCAATGTTAACAGCCTCGACTCTCTAATCAAAAGACAGAGTGGCAGAATGGATCAAAAAACAGAACTCTACAATCTATTGTATTCAAGAAACACATCTAATCCAAAAAAGATATTCATAGACTTAAAATTAGAACATGGAGAGCAATATTTCATGTACCAGGACCTAGAAAACAAGCAGGGGTAGCAATTCTAATATCAGACATGGTAAACTTCAAGTTAAAACAGATTAGAAGAGGCAAAGACAGTCACTACATACTAGTTAAAGGAACAATACAACAGGAAGAAATAACTTTGATAAACATTTATGCACCAAATATGGGAACACCTACCTTCATAACACAAAATCTACTAAAATTAAAAGATCAAATAAATATTAACACAATTATTGTAGGGGACTTTAACACCCCACTGTCTCAAAGAGACAGATCAACTAAACAAAAAGTCAACAGAGAAACTGAAGAACTGATCTACACCCTTGAATTTATAGACCTAACATATACACACACACACACACACACACACACACACACACACACACACAGAGTATTCCACCCCTCCACAAGAGGAGGTACTTTTCAGCAGCATAGATTCTTTTCAGCAGCACATGGTACTTTTTCCAAAATTAATCACACACTAGTTCACAAAGCTGGCTGAAGTGAATATAAAAGAATTGAAATTATCCCATGCATACTATCTGACCACAGTGTAATGAAAATAGAAATGAATGAAAGAAGAAAAGTTGGAAAAGGGAAAAGCTCATGGAAACTAAACAACATACTCCTAAACAACCAATGGGTCACAGAAGAAAGTAAAGAAGAAATTTAAAAATTTCTTTAAAATAGGGCTGGGGATTTAGTTCAGTGGTTAGAGTGCTTGCCTGGCAAGCACAAGGCCCTGAGTTCAATCCCCAGCACCAAAAAAAAAAGTTCTTTAAGATAATGACAATGACCACACAACTCAAAGAAACCTGTGGGACACATTGAAAGCAGTTCTAAGATGAAAATTTATTGCAATTAACACACACGTCAGGAAAACAGAACAAGCCCAAATAAACAACCTTATGAACAGTCTTGAGATGCTAGAGAAACAACAACAAACCAGCCCCAAACTGAAATTAAGGAGTGAAATCATAAAGATGCGAGCAGAAATTAATGAAATTTGAAACAAAAAAAAACTATATCAGAAATAAATCAAGCAAAGACTTGGTTCATTGAAAGAATAAATAAAATGGACAAGCCGCTAGAAAGACTTACTAAGAGAAAGAGAGAAAAGACCCATATAAATGCAATTAGAAACAACAAAGGTGAAATCATAAGAGATATTATTGAAACTCAGAAGATACTATTTTGAAAAATTATATTCCAACAAACTAGTAAATACGGAAGAAATGGGCAGATTTCTAGACACAAACAAACTACCAAAACTGACTCAAGAAGATGGTGATACACTCAACAACCCTATCACAAGCAAAGAAACCAACTTAGAAATGAAGAATCTAACAACTAAAAAAAGCCCAGGACCTTCACAGCTGAATTCTACAAAACCTTTAGGGAAATTATATCACCAATACTCCTCAAGTTGTTCAAGGAAACTGAAAGGGATGGAGTGCTTCCAAACTCATTCATGGAAGCCAGTATCACCATGATCCCAAAACCAGGCAAAGACCCAACCAAAAAAGAGAACTACAGACCAATCTCCTTAGTGAACATAGATGCAAAAATCCTCAATAAGATATTAGCACATAGAATGCAACATATTATCAAAAAGCTGATACACCATGATCAAGTGGGTTTCATCCCAGAGATGCAAGGATGCTTGAACATATGAAAGACTATAAAACCATCACATAAATAGGAGCAAGGTCAAAAACAATATGACCATGTCAATAGATGCAGAATAGGCCTTTGACAGAATCCAGAACACCTTCCTGATAAAAACTCTGAAGAAAATAGGCATAGAAGGACCAAACCTGAATATGATAAAGGCTATCTATGACAAACCAATAGCCAGCATCATACTAAAAGGGGAAAAACTGAAAGCATTCCTGCTAAAATCAGGACCAACACAAGGTTGTTCACTATCACCTCTGTTATCTAACATAGTACTTGAAACATTACCCAGAGCTATTAGACAGAAGAAGAAATAAAAGTAATAGATATAGGAAAGGAAGAACTCAAATTATCACTATTTACAGATGACATGATAACTCTACATGGAAGACCCAAAGAACTTCACCAAAAAGCTCCTAGAAGGAATAACCAACTTCAGCAAAGTTGCAGGATATAAGATCAACATGCAAAAGTCATTAGCATTTGTATATGCCAAAAATGAATGGGATGAGAAGGAAATTATGAAAATATCATTCACAATTGCTTCAAGAAAAATGAAATACTTAGGAATTAACCTAACTAAAGGTGTGAAAGACCTCTACAAAGAAAATTACAGCACTCTGAAAAAAAGAGATTGAAGAGGATATCAGAAAATGAAAAGATGCCCCTTGCTTCTGGTTAAGCAGACCCAATATTGTGAAAATGGCTGTACTTCCAAAATTGTTACACAGGTTCAATGCAGTCCCAATCAAAATACCAACTGCAAACTTACAGATCTACAGAAAACAATCCTAAAACTTATATGGAACCAAAAGAAACCGCAAATAGCAAAATCAATACTGGGCAGTAAGATCAAAGCAGGTGGCATAGCAATCCCAGACTTCAAGCTATACTACAAAGCAATAGTAATAAAAATGGCATGGTATTAGAACAAAAATAGATACATGGACCAATGAAACAGAATCACAGAAACTTCCCCAGACATATTCAAATACATCATCTTTGACAGAGAATGTAAAAGCATATGTTGGAGGAAAGATAGCCTATTCAACAAATGGTGTTGGGAAAACTGGTTATCCATTTGTAGAAGAATGAAACTGGAGTGATATCTCTCACTATATAGTAAATTAAAATCAAAATGGATCAAAGATCTAAACATTAAGACAGAAACATCAAACTTTCTAGAAGACAAAACAGGTAAAACACTTGGAGACATGAGTAGGAAAGGACTTCCTAAACAGAACCTCAGTTGCACAGGAAATAGCAAGAAGAATCAACAAATGCAGCTACGTTAGACTAAAGAGCTTCTGTACAGCAAAAGAGTCAATTAGTAGGGAGAAGAGAAAACCCACACAATGGGACAAAATCTTTGCTACCAACTCCTCAGACAGAAGACTAGTAACTAGAATATACAAGAACTCAAAAAAATCAAACTACTTAATATCAATGAACCAGTCAGGTAATGGGCCAGAGAAATGAACAGATACTTCACAGTGGAAGAAATACAAATGGCCACCAAATATATGAAAAAATGTTCAACTTCTATGGCTATTAGAGAAATGCAAATTAAAACTCTTAAGATTCCCCCTTACCCCAGAAAGAATGGCAATCATTAGGAAGTCAAACAATAACAAATGCTGGCGGGGCTGTGGTGAAAAGGGAACCCTCCTACACTGTTGGTGGGAACGCAAGCTAGTACAACCATTATGGAAATCAGTATGGAGATTTCTTAAAAGCCTGAAAGTAGAAATCCCATATGACCCAGCCATTCCCCTACTACATGTCTTCCCCAAAGAGCTAAAGACATCCTACTACAGAGATACTTCACTACAGTGTTTATAGCAGCACAATTCGTAAAAGCTAAATTCTGGAAGCAACCTGTTTACCCATCAATAGGTAACTGGATAAACAAAATGCAGTATCTATAAATAATAGAATACTATTCAGCTATAAAGAAGGACAAATTAGAGTCATTTATAGGAAAATGGACAGACCTGGAAAATATAATGTTGAGTGAAGTAAACCGGACTCACAATCTTGAATATGATATCTCTCATTTGAGGAGGCAAACAAAAGAAGAGGGTAAACAATGGATACAAAAAGACAAGGGGACAGATCTAAGCCAATAGGCGAAGGGTCAAGGGAACAAGAAGAGGGCAAAGGAGGAGGGGAATAGAAATTCAGAGGAATAAAGATATCTTAAAAACTAGAACCTAGTAACCCCAATTTAAAACAATGACATATACACTAGGTATTACAGTCAACTTTATGTAATTGTGACCTAATGCTGCATCTATGTGGTTGTTTACATTGCTTTTGTCATAAGCAAAAGGCACAATGTATTGTGGTCTGTAAGCTTATGTAATGGCCTGTAAGTTTGTGTAATTTTGATAAATTTTAATAAAAATCTATAAAAATTATTGGAAGATATAAAATGCTGTCAGCTCAGACCTACACAAATCACTAATGGACACTTCTGTTATATATCGAGATTATTTTTTATAGATTTGTAGTTTGAAGCATGGATATTGGACAAAATAATTACTGCATTATTCATTCAGATTCTTATTCTTGAAAGGCCTCATTTTACAAGTTTCTCATCACAGGTACCTGGTTGTTATTTTATTGAGACTCAGGATGTTGTTGCTCAACTTCACTCCCAGGTATGTAGAAGCGTCATTCATCTGCATTTCCTCCCTTCTTCATTTTATTTCCATTATGATAAAGCATTGTACATAATCTGAATTAACTTCAAATTTTATATGTTGTAGAGGAATTAAATAAATGGGAAGCCAAGGATTTACTCTGAATAGTAGAGGTTACAAAAATGGATATTCATTTTGTTCAAAAAGTGATTACACTGGGACATTTACCAGTTCTTCACAACTGTTCATGGGGAAGTAAAAGCCATGAAAAGAGACCACTACCCTGATGTAGCATGCACATGCTTTTCTTCTGCATGCGAGTATCGTCTGTAACGTATCTTAACCGAGCAATCAGCTTCGGCAGCTGAATTAGGCACCTCCAGACTGACACTGGTTCTGCCTGCTTGCTGCCAGCCCTCTTGGTGTTCCCTGAAGACCTTCATGAGTCCGACTGGTGTCTGCTCGCACTAGTGCACCGAGCATGCTCACCTCGGGCTGGGATGTCATTTGCCTGCTCACCCGACCCTCCCACAGACTCAGTGGTGGCACCATGGTGACACTGGTGTGATGGCACTGCATTGACACTGATCTCACAGCCTCTTGGGACAGGGCCTGTGTGAGCTATTCTGCTCTGTAGGAACTGGCCGAGTGAGGATGACCACTTCCTTGGCTGGGACCAGATTGATGTTAACCGGCCACAAATGTTCTCCTTCCAGCATCCTTGAAGCAAAGCAGGTCACAAGCCTTGGCCCTGAAGCTGAGACAGGGCCCCCACAGGAACTAGGAAGGCATGGGAGCCACTCTCCCCCTAGTCTTGTTTGCCTCTTGTCACAGAAGCAACCCAAGATCCAAAGAGCTGAGTTGGTCTTTTCCTCGAATTAAATGCTTTTTCTTTGCTACTCTATCTCATAACTGAGATGTGACGGTCAGGACTTTCCCTAAACAGGAAGAAAATAAAAACAAAACAAGCAAAACGTTGATGCTTGGGCCCCCAGCCTATCCCTGATGTACTAGGAGAGAATGAAGAGGGTTTAGCATATCCTCTCCTCTCCTCACAACCTGGCTTGCCACTCTTTATAAAATCAGCATTAAACCTTGAGTCTGTTTGTGTTCATTTTTAAACTTGGGGTAAGGACATTTAGCAAAAGATCTACTCAACACCTTTCACCTGTACAGTATTGTATCGGTAACTGCGAGTGCCATGTACAGCAGCACACGTGTAGATCTAACTGCCTACATCACGGTGTTGTGTACCTCGAAGAGCAGCTCTCTGTTTTCCCTCCCACCACCTCTGGCAGCCCCCATCCTACACTCTGCTTCTGTGTTTGATTTTTTTTTAATTAATATAAGCGGCATCAGATAGTGTTTGTCCCTTGATTGGTTTATTTCTCTTAGTATAATGTCCTCAAGGTTTATCCATATTATCACATGTTACAGGACATGGTTAAGTAAATACTTATTTGAGATCCTGATTTCAATTCTTTTGGATATATATCAAGAAGTAGAATTGTTAGATTGTGTGATAGCTCTCTTTTGAAATTTTTGAGGTCTCTCCGTACTGTTGTCCTTAATGACTGTACAAATTTCTATCCCCACTGACCGTATAGAGACCTTCTTTTCTCCACATGCTTGCCAACTCTTCTTTTCTCTTTCTTTCTTGCCTTCCTCCCTTCCTCCTTTCCTCACAATGTTCATATTAACAGGCATGTGGGTATATTGCCTTGTGCATTAGATTTGCATTTCCCTGAGGCCTGGTGATGTCGACCATCTGACCGTCTTTCCAGTTACCTGTTCAATATTTGTGTCTTCTTTTGAGAAAGGACTCTTCACCTCTTTGCCCATTCTTTAATCTACTTGGGGCTATTTGCTATTAAGGGGATTCCTTATGTATTTTGGATATTAGACTCATCAGATAAATGGTTTGAAGATACTTTCTTCTGTGCCACAGGTTGGTGTTTCACTTTGTTAATTGTTCCTTTTGCTGTGAGAAGTTTTTAGTTTTATAAAGTCCCACTTGTCTGTTATTTTATTTTGTTTCTTGTACTTTTGGCATCTCGTGTAGTAAATCATTGCCAGGAGCAGTGTCATGAAACCTTTGTCCTGTTTTCTCTAGGAATTTTATAGCTTCATATCTTAAAATTAAGCCTTCAGTCAATTTGGAGTTGAATTTTTGTATGCTGTAAAATAAGGCCCCAGTTTTATTCTTCTGCATATGAGTATTCAGTTTTCCCAGCATTATTGTTGAAGACACTATTCCCATTGTATATTCTTGGCAACCTGATAGAAGACCAGGATTTACTACATAAATTTCTCATTCTTTAGTCTCTTCCATTGGTCTGTATATCTGTCTTTATTCTAGTGCTGTATCATTTTAGTTACTGTAGCTTTGGCGTATACTTTGAAATCAGATAGTGTGAAGTTTCTAGCTTCAGTCTTTAATTTTTCTTTTTTTTCTTCTTTCTTTTTGGCTAATTAGATCCTCTATGGTTCCTTAGGAATTTTAGGATTGTCTTACCTGTTTTTGTAATGAATATGTCATTGGGTTTTTGAAAGGGATTGCACAGAGTTTGTGGGTCGTTTTGACATATATACCTTTTAACATTAAATTTTCCAATGCATGAACACAGAATGTATTTCCTTTCATTTATGTCTTCTTTGTCCTGATGAAGTAGTCCTAGTGCCTAATAATCTTTTTCCTTTCCCCTTTCACCCTCTTCACACGAGACTCCCAGCCAGTGCTTGGCAGGGATTAGGAAGTCAGTCATCTCTGTACAGGGGCAAGGAGAATGAATAGTATATCTTCCAAATACCATCCTCATCGCACAGTTATCTTGTTTCTATGGTTAATGTTCTTGTTGAAGTTGTAGAAACTGTATATATCAAAGGGTTGTTGAAAGATTTCTTGCTGGGATATTTTTCTATTTTTCATTTTGCTTATGTAATTTGAGAGGAATGACAAGGGTTACTAATAGATTGGAGGTTAGAAAAGATAAATGTTGACCTTCGTAACTCAGGCACTGTTTTAGTTACTTTTCTCTCGTTGTTGGGACAGAATATTCGACACCCAAAGTTAGGGGAAGAAAGGTTTATTAGCTCACAGTCTGCAGAGGTTTCAGTCTATAGTCCGCTGGCTCCCAGGCAGGGCGGCATGGCAGAGGCAGGGCGGGCCCAGCAGCCGACCGACCGGCAGCAAAGTAAAGTGAGGAAATGCAAGGAATGTTTGTAAATAAGCAATGCAAACAAGCAGCTAATTAGCCTCTTCCTGTATCTTTTATCTAGGCTACCTGTCTCTAGGGCAGCCCGTACTCCTACCCCCAATCTCAGTCTCACATCCTTGATCCCAGCGGAACGATGCCAAACCGATCAATAGATCAATTTAGTAATTACACACTCTAGATCCAGCTATCTCTTATCACATGAGGCTTTGGGGAGACATCTAGACACAAACCATACAGGCACCACACTTTATCACCTGACTTGTAACCTGAAACACATTGAAAATATGCCATGGACATCACGAGTCACCAGAACATTCTACTTTTCCATTTTCCAGTGCCTCTATGTCTAAATTTAGGCTCGTGATCGTACCTGACAAGTATTTTCTAATATCTGGAAATGAAACAGTTTTATGCCAAATTCCACAGAATTTCACATGTGATTAAAATAATAATCAAATTAATTTTATGAATATAAACATTTTATTAATATTACTATAAATTACTGAGAGATTTTATGTAAATCTTAGAACATATTGGTTTAATGTAGTCACTCTGAGTCTGTGCAGTTATTTTTTTTCAGAATTTCCTAACCTTTTGTCTAGAGGTGGAATAATGGGGTTGAAAGTGATGGAAGTACCCTATCCAGACCTCCTTTAGTACAAAGAGAGAGGTCATCTGTTTTAGCATTCTTCAGTTCCTGGCAATAACAAAGGAAAAATTAAGGCCGATCATAATGGCAGTTCCTTACTTTAGCCATCTAGATCTGGTGACTAAAGCTTAAAGAACTGCTTGAATGTAATATATAGCAGAAAAGCCAGTAAAGTAATGGGAAACCTTAAGTGCTCAGTGTTTAGTCCCTTGAGGATATTGCTCAGATTTTTAGTGAGAGGGACCTAAAAGAAGAACTAGGTATAAACAGTTGTTTTAGAAATATATGTTGCTTAATGTAAGGCCATGTGGTGTGAAGATGGGACTGTGCACATTTTCTGTTCAATCTCCATTCTATACCCCCCACCCAGACATTAATGGACATTTTTATGAAAGGTGTTTCATAGCCAAGGAAAGATTCCAACTGTGTTAAATTTCTTAGAGTTACAGGTAGCCAAGGAAATTCTATAAAAACAGACTCAAATGTTGACTCTGTTCTATTCAGCTAGTTTTAAAATTGGGTCTTCAATCTTGGTCTTTATAAATACTGAGGAAATAATAAATCTAAGTGTTAACTCTTCTATTTTTAGATACTAGACCACTTAACATGTGTCTCTTCAGTGGTTTTTATCATTTGCTATATCACAGAGAAGCAAAAAGGAATCACATGTCTCAGCTAATTCCTGAGAAAACTATAACACTGATCAGAGATGGACTTGGTAATCATGGTTTATGCACTTTAAAGCTATAAAGACATCATATTAAATTAGTAGTAGTACCTTTTAGACTCCTGAGATATTATTGATGCAAGAAAATTATCATGTGTTTATTGAATACTTAATACGTACTCTATCAAATAGTATAGTATATTTCAAGAAAGATTGGTTAAAAACAAACAATGAAAAGTAGATCATTAGACAATTCACATCATAATGAGTGATTTAGAAAACATATATAATGCAGTTTTAAAGATACCAGCAAAGATTGAGGTATTTGAAGGAGTTCAGATGGTGGATATCGAAGGGTGTCAGGATTATGAATCAAGATATAATTACTGCACAGAAAGCAGGCTGTTTCTAAGAAAAGAAGACACATGTGTAGGCAGAGACCTACTGGTGATAACATACTGGTAAAATTACTAAGTCTTTTTAACCAGAAGCTCCAGAGGCACTGAAGATGTCATAGCACCTCAATTCAGCCCAATCTATTCAGTGTCTAAGTGGTTTCTGAGGATTTAGTTCATGGTTGTCTGACTCAGTGTCGTGGAAGGGTGTAGCTGGGGGAAGCTGCCTGCCTTATGGCAGCCAGAGAACAGAGAGAGAGAAGAGTGGGACTAGAACGCATCCTTCCAGGTTGAGCCTCCTGTGCCCACCTCCTCCAGCCAGGCTCCACCTCTGAACATGAGACTCTGGGGGTCATGTTAGATCCAAGCCATACAGTGCAAAGATAAAGCTGTGTTTCCGTATTTTGCCTTTTACTGATCCTCGTCCTCTGTACACCAGACACCTGTCTAGTCTTAGCCTGTCTCTCTGCTCTGTTTTGTAAGAC
>PVJO010017325.1:0-39523 GCA_004026905.1 Hystrix cristata | reverse complement strand
TTTGAAATAAAAATAGCTGTGCCTGGAGTCAAAAGCAACTGGTTGTAGAGCTCCAACAGCAACCTAGTTTTATCTTCCTGGATTAACAGTGATCTATTTGGCAGGTCCTTGGCATGTCTTTTATGAGTTACTGCTTGGCTCAGACTGAAAACATATTTTATGCCAGGAACTGAGGGGCACTGGTTAAAAACCATTACCACACACCACAAAACAGCTATGTAGCAAAAGTGCCGATTCAAGTGGACAGTCTGTTACAGGGCGTGCATGGGTTATTCATGATTGTGAAAAACTAGAGATGACCCAGTTGCTAACAGTTGAAGAATTAAATAAAATATATCAAACAACAAATAGTGGACACATCTTAAAGGCATTACAAAAAGGGAAGCATGAAACAGCTTATAAATATCTCTGTAGAAACACATAAATCATTCCAGATCAAAAGAAATGCTAGGAAAAAAAAAGAAAAAAAAAGAAATGCTAGAATAAAACAGTATTTTATCCCAGAAAACCAGGAGGAAGCAAGTGACAGGATAAATCTGTCATTTTAATTTTTAAATTTTTCTTTAGTATATTTTTGTATAGAAAGTTATTCTAATGAAGAAATTTATACTAAGTGTTTGGGGTTTTTCTTTTCCAAGATGAATTTAATTAAAATGTCTCCATCGAGTGCTTTAAATCTCTTAATTCTGCTTCTGGGTGTTCGTAAATTCTTTCTTCCTTTTTGCTGCCTTGTCCCTCTTCCATACCCCTGGAGGAGGTTTTATCTACACCAGCACTGTGAACATCGGGCCAGATTATGCTGTGTAGTAGGGGTGAGGGCTGTCCTGTATATTGTAGCAAGTGTTAGTACCATCCCTGGCCTGGACCCAGTAGATGTCAGGAGCACTTGCTCCCCAGCCGTAACAACCCAGATCATCTCCAGACATTGGTAAATGTCCCCTGGAAAGGAAATGGTCCCAACCTGAGAACCTATTCTGTAAAATCCAGAGAACTAAAATCTAACTTCTTAGCAGAGTCTGCAAGGTAAAAGTAGCCCTGTTTTTTTTTGTTTTTTTTTTTGTTTTTTTGGGCTTTTTGAGGTAGGGTCTCCCTCTGTAGTCCAGGCTGGCCTTGAATTTGAGGCGATCCTCCTGCCTCAGCCTCCTAGGTGCTGAGATTACAGGCATGCGCTACCACACCCAGCCAGCCTCATTCTAAATAAATGATGCTCCTGTCCTGGATACTTGTTCACTTAGGAAACCTTAGTGGGATCACAACACAACTTCAGTGTCTCTCAAGACTTTCAGTCCAGTTGAGTGCAAAGTACACTAACCCAAAGGCACTGGTAACTTTGAACAAAGCATGTGTGGTACTTAAGCAGTCCATGCTTGGATGGGCAGACAAACTCAATGTGAGGTCACCTGGCTACATAACATTCCCAGTCACCTTTCTACAAATAATACCAAAAACTGAAAATTTTACTGACTCACATAGCTCTTTAATTTTTCTGTTTGCATATTACTAGTTTTAGATTGATTTAAGTAAGTGCCTAAGATTACAGACATCTACAGTTCAAATATTTGTTCAGCAAGTTTTGGGCATGTCATCTGATGGCTGCTAATTCTTCTGAACCTAAAATAGGGGCAGCCGATAACTTGCCATCCCGCCTTCTTGGTCTTGTAGCTGCCACGCGCCGTGGGTACCCAGACCTTGAGTGGTGCTGGTCTTCTCAAGATGTTCAACAAAGCCACAGATGCAGTCAGCAAAATGACCATCAAGATGAATGAATCAGACATTGTGAGTAACCCTGTGCCTCTCAGCTCCTACCACCCCTAGGCTGTGAGTCAGAAGTCCTGAAATGTCTGACATTATTTTTGATTTAAAAAACATTCAGTTCCTTTTGGAGAAAAACAACAAAACCCTGCTAGGGAAAGCCTGCTGTGCACCTCACCATGTGACCTCTGCTGTTCTGGGCTTGTATTTCAGTGGTTTGAGGAGAAGCTTCAGGAGGTAGAGTGTGAGGAGCAGCGCTTACGGAAACTGCACGCCGTGGTAGAGACGCTCGTCAACCACAGGAAAGGTAACACCTTTCAGTTGCACTGGGATCCGGGGGGACAGTAGTCTCCAGTGAGCTGGAGTTGGGAGGGCATGCTCTTCCCAAGCCTCTCAGCCATCCAAGTTGAAATTCTCAGTCCACCCCGTCCTTGGTGTTCTGATCAAAAAGAAGAGAGGCCACTGTGGGTTTTTTTTACCTGGGAGGGAGGCTGGAAAGCCGTCCCACATACATATGGACCTCAGCTGAGGGCTTCTGATAGGTTTGGAGTTCATGGCTTGCATCCAAAATAATGTCATGTGTGCCTTAGCTACATGATCATGCCAGCAGTGTGTAAATGCAGGGAAGCCATACACATCTCTTAACCTTTCTTTACCTTTCTTTGGTAAGATTTGCTTAAGAGCTGTCAAAGTTTTTCAAGTTTGAATGCTTTCCTTCTGTGCCTTAAACATACTGATAATTGGAAATCTGAAAGATACACATTTAACCTGAGGCCAGCCAGCAAATCGACCAGGCCCTGAGGGCTACTGCCATGAACAGAGAATGGTTTTTACATTTTTAAAGGGAGGAGTAAAAAGAAAAAAGAATAGGCAGCAGAGATAACGTGTGGCCCATAAAACCACTTAATATTTGGCCTTTTGTAGAAAAAGTTTGCCTTGCTCTAGAACATTTAAGATAGGCTGCAATTCATAAGTTTTAACATAAAAATAAGAATGATTTCTTTGACCTTTTCATATTAATTGGCCCCCGGTTCTTCAGGGATGCTGGGGCTGCCTCTCCCTCCGGCTCCTCTGACTGGGCCACTTTCCCCCACCTGGCCCTCAGCTGTGAGATGTGCAGGGCACAGCATTGTTACAGCACATCGTGCAAGGCCAGTTTGTCCTTTTCCTTGTGAGATCAGAGGAGCCTCTGCTGTCTTTTCCTCCTTCCAGAGCTAGCGCTGAACACAGCCCAGTTTGCAAAGAGTCTAGCCATGCTCGGGAGCTCTGAGGACAACACGGCATTGTCACGGGCACTCTCCCAGCTGGCTGAGGTGGAAGAAAAAATTGAGCAGCTCCACCAGGAACAGGCCAACAATGACTTCTTCCTTCTCGCTGAGCTCCTGAGCGACTACATTCGCCTCCTGGCCATAGTCCGCGTAAGCTTCAGATTCTTTTCCTTCTCTTCCTCCCCTTGATGGAGCTGGTCTTTCCTATGCTCTTCCCCTTCCCACAAAAGCTTCATCTCACTGTAGCTTATAAATAGGCATAACTTTTTCCACTCTTAAGAGTGAAAGTACCCTGTAAACCAACTCCATTTGTTAGCTCATTGTCACCAAGTTACTTGAAGGCCCAGAGCCAGTTTCCTGGATGGATTTGGAGAAAAGACCACTCCTGACTTGGAAGTACCTCCCCACATGGCGGATGCTAGACAGTGTCCCCAGTGCTCCATTCTCCACAGCGAGGCTTATCACAGACCTGCTGTTGCACCCCTTGGAGCAGTGACTTCCTCAGCCCTTTGGTCTTTGCTTCAACAGTGGGCGGCGGCTTTGCCCTGGTAAGAGCACCTGCTGGCTTCTATTTGTTGCTCCAGTGTGGGCAGTCAGGTAACTCCACAGAACCAGCTTGGTGGCCTTGCATGGAGGAGCGTGGCCAGGGACCTGGAGAGCTTGTCACCAGGGCCCTCCTGTGCTGTGCTGAATACTGCTGCCAGATACCTCACTTTCTGAGCTGGAGATCTGGGCAGTCTCATTTCCCGTGAGTGCTCTGAGCAGTAAGGGGTTAGCTCTCGCATGGCATCCCTGAGACAGAGGAAAGGACTGAAAGGGAGCCTGGCTTCTGCCCTGTAAGGACCTCCATCTGTGCCTGATTCAGCTTGGGACCAGGATACAGTATTGAGCCTCTCAGTTGGACTGGTGCCACCCCCGTCCCCAACCTGACACATCTCCCAGCAGGGAGCTTCTGTGTTGTCAGGAGCTGAACTGCTTCCAGCTCCAACACAGTAGCTTTGCTTAGCATAACCTGTGAGGCTGCTCACTGTCTGCTCCTCTCCCTCAGTGTCTGGTTTGCTGCTAACTCCACAGTGATAAGAGGCTTGACAGGTAACCTGCTGTGGAATTCTCAGAACTGGTCAGACTGCCTAGACTGGACAGCTAGCCCAGGGTGGTCCCTGGCAGAGGGAGACTGCTGTGAGCAGCACTGTCTGGGGGTCTCTGGAGAGTACCACTCTGGGACACGACCCTGGCAGGGTGGGGCTGTATGTGTAGGGGTGTGAGGAGGACAGCCTGAAGCTCCAGGGGCCCAGGCTAGGGACACATTTTAGAGCTCAGAACTGCTAGCTGGCCGTTCCTGAGACCCTTGGCCTGCCCCCTCACATCATCGGCTGGCAGTGGCACTGGAGCGATGAGCAGAGTTTCTTTTAGCCCTTCCCTGAACTTGGACTGTTCAGCCCGGTGAGGTAGGTTGGAGTCTCCTTGAATACAATGTCACCTTTCACCTGATCCTTGGAAAACTGTACTCTTAAGGTTTAAGTTTTCACAAAGGCCCATGCTAGGGAAGTCCAGAAAACAGAGGGAACAATGTTTTTTTTTTTTTTTTTTTGGTTTTTGAGACAGGGTCTCACTATATTGTTCAGGCTAGCATTAAGCTCACTATATAGTGCAAACTCATGGCAATCTTTCTGCCTCAGCTTCCTGAGTACTGGGATTATAGGTATGCACCAGCATGCCCAGCTCTATACAGGGAACTTCTGCAAAGAAGAGAGCAAGTGGCATAGGCTAGGAGGCTGGCACAGAGCCACTGTAGAGTGGGGGCTGGTTTAATTAGACCAACAGCTACCCTTCTTTGGAAATGCTGATCATGTGAGGGACTGGAAACTGAGAAAACCAGCAAGCAGTTTGGGGAGCTTCCCAGAGGCCTTGATAGTATAGATCGGGTGAATGTGCACTTACAGCAAGAGCAATGTGTCCCCTGGCAGTTGTGTTTATTTAGGGAATCTTCTGGTACCTTGTGTGCTCTCTGGGTGTCAGCTGAAAAGTTGCTTCTCTGAGTTAGCCTTCCCTGGATGTACCTGCCAGGCCAGGCTGGGTCCCTAGCTGTCTCTTCTAGGACTCTGCCTGTTTTCTCACTGCTCTGCATACTTACAAGTACCTGTTTATAATTGCTGATATAATGATGGCCTTCTCTGTTATGTGGTAAGTTCCACGAAATTGGGACCATAGGTTTCATTCCCACTGGATTATTAGCTCCTGGCACATGGCAGGCACTCAGGCAAAGCTTGTGGATTCATGGACTGGCTTTTGTGAGAGCCACAGCATTGGCCACTGGCACCAGGCCACTATCTGCTGCGCTCCCCGCCATCCATCCCTTGGAGCAGCATGTAGCAGCATGGCACTGGCCCCCAGGAGGAGGCCTGGAGAGGATCTCACTCAAGCTTGTGCTTTAGACGTTAAACCTCCCAGCCAGGCACAAACACACGGCCATAAAACCTGCCCTTGCTCTGTTCTCTCTGGCCTAGCTGCACCCCCTCAGGGCCTTGCAGCCCTGAAGAACTGGTTGTGCTCCTCCCAACCCTTCCACAGGCTGCATTTGACCAGCGTATGAAGATGTGGCAGCGCTGGCAGGACGCTCAAGCCATGCTGCAGAAGAAGCGAGAGGCCGAGGCTCGGCTGCTGTGGGCCAACAAGCCTGACAGACTGCAGCAGGCCAAGGACGAGATCACAGAGGTGAGTCCCTGAAGCAGCCCCGCCAGGTCCCAGCTCAGGCCCACACGGTAGGCAAGACAGCTGATGGAGGTTAAGGGGCTGAGTGACAGCTGGCCTAGTCCTCCTCCCCTCTTCTCACCTCACCTGTCAGACTCTCAGCAGGGGCTGTGAAGGGCTCCCTGTCAAGGAGAAACTTAGGTTCTCTGGGGCGCCTAAGTGCTCCTGGTAAGTATCTGAACTGGAGGTTACTGAAGTAACAGAGCTCTCTGGGTGACCGACCAGGCTTGGTGCAGGGCCCATAGCCCACAGCCCATCCTTTCCAGCCAGCCCCTAAGGTGGCCTGCTGGACTCGGGCCTACATACTGAATCCCTCATACACTTAGTCCTGCCCAGAGGGTCAGACAGATACAGTGATCCAGCTGAGGTCTCATGGAGAATTGCTGCATGAATGTGAAGGCTTAATAACAACACCATTTGTATTGAGTGATCTTTTCTTTCCTCTTTCTTCGCAGTGGGAGTCTCGGGTGACTCAGTATGAAAGGGACTTCGAAAGGATTTCAACAGTGGTGCGGAAAGAGGTGATCCGATTTGAGGTGAGATAGAAGATCCTCACTTCTCATTTTGTGTGCATTTCTCATGAGCAGGCGTGGCCTGTGTGTGTATGTATGCACGTGTGTGTACGTACAACTTCCTCAGGCTCTGCTGGACCAGAGCAGTTAGGCAAAACAAATCTTGTATCTCTCCATGTACTTTCTGGGCCCCCAGACTTATTCCCCCTTACTCCAGCCCTGCCCTCCAAGAAAGCTTTCTAGAGCCTTGGCAGGGGCTAGCTGGAAATTATAGCTATTCCAGCTGCTTTCGGAGGCTGTTTGGCTTTGGGCAGTGATGAAATCTACCATCCCATCAAAAGGGGAAGAAGCAACTGTCTGGATGGTCAGTGTAGAATCCTGTCTCCTATAGAAAGAAAAATCGAAGGACTTCAGAAACCACATGATCAAGTACCTTGAGACACTCCTATATTCACAGCAGCAGGTACGTAAGTTTTGCATGACCTTCATCCCTACCACTGCTCCAAAGGCCGCTGCCTGCCTGGGGCTTTGATGAAAAGCTGGGCAGGCCCTGCTCTGAGGGAGAGAGGAGCCCTGCTGCTCCAGCATAGCACATTTCACAGGGCCTTTGTGCTGCCCTGATTCTGTGGTGAGTTGGTATTTGAGGACAAACCCATCTCTTCTCTCCCTGTAAATTAACTCCTTCCAACCGAGTGGCCAGTGGTACCACCTAGCCCCCTTGAGATTGAGGCCCCAGTCAGTGTTAGAACAGTGGCCCCATTGTGAGGAGCTACCCGAGCTGGACAAAGCTGTGGCCTCCACGGGGTACTCCCTCTGGGGCGGGACCAAGATTGTCTTCTGAGCGTGCCCTTGTACATGGGACTCAGCAACCCATGGTACTGTCAAGTCTCGGGGAGCGGGAGCACCTGCTCGGCACTCCTGGCTTTGGGTGGCTGAGGGTCTCAGAGTGCTGTGCCAAGAGAGTGCTTGCTCTGCGTGTGGGTCAGCTCAGGCTCTGCCACTAGATAGGGGTGCTTGCTTACTGTCCCCCCACTTCTTTGCAGCTGGCAAAATACTGGGAAGCCTTCCTTCCTGAGGCAAAGGCCATCTCCTAATGGACCAAGGATTCCAGAGCCCACCTGTGTGACGCTGCCTTTTTATACACTGTCCTCCACACCCTTGGTGCACCCCAGTGATGCATCCTGCCTAG
The DNA here is from genome assembly GCA_004026905.1 of Hystrix cristata. Taxonomy (NCBI): domain Eukaryota; kingdom Metazoa; phylum Chordata; class Mammalia; order Rodentia; family Hystricidae; genus Hystrix; species Hystrix cristata. Next base: position 32,051 of record PVJO010017325.1, on the reverse strand, counting down.
GCTGGACTCAGCCCCTTCCTCCCTGCCCCACAACCAAGCTCTTCCCACTCACTTTAACCAATATTTCATTTAGTTTCCATATATATTTTCTTACCTAAGAGAATAGTTTCCCGCTTTAAGCAAAAGACCTACAATAGGTGGTGGAATTATGGGATAGGGGTGGAATATTGGTATAAATATATAAATACAAATGTATATTTTTCAGGATGTGGTTTAGGAACTGGGAATAACGTTTTCTGTTACTCCTGATGGTGCCATGAAAAGATTGTGTAATAAAATATTTTAAAATCAGGTTACATGACTCGGCATGGTGGTGCTTTTTCCCTTAGGCTGGGGAGCAGCTGGGAAGCAGATATGGATACACCTGACCAGGACACTGCCTGGGTGTAGTAAGCTCCTCTCTATAGGAGCTCCCAGTCTTTTGCTGCTGCTTCCCTATGGCGCTGGGGTTTCTTCTCCACTTACCTCAGCTACCTATTGTGAGGATTTCTTAATCTGCTTAATTCTTATTCTTCCTTCTTTAAGGAAAGAATTTTAAAGACATCTCTTATATTAAGAGCAGCAGCATTTGGGGATTTAGCTAAGTGGTAGAGCGTTTGCCTAGCAAGCACAAGGCCCTGAGTTCGATCCCCAGCACTGCACCCTGCCCCCAAAACACCAAAAAAACAGAGGTAAAACCTGTTCCACAAAAGCAGCTGACTTTCTTATTCCTATCCTATTTTCCTAAGCTCTCTGAGTCTTGCCTTCTGGTGGCAAATCTTATGTTCTAACCCTTTTTTTTGTCATCCATCAAAACACAGCCTCAGGAACTAGCCGTGTAGCTCACTGGTAGAGCCCTTCCCTAGCATGCTGGAAGCCCTGGGTTCAATCCCCAGTACCAAGGCAACAGTGAAAACCTACCACATCCTTAACAGACTGTTCCTGTTAAGGTGTAAAGGAGTAAGGACTTGCTGCTTTATCCTGACAGATGCAGGGCCAGTCCCTGTCTTTAGATAGGGTAATGCAAGAGCCTATCGAGGTTCAATGCAGCTTTACTGTCGGTGCCCAGAAGGAGCATGCCAGCAAGAGCTCCCAGGGAAAGAAAGCACAGGGCAGGCCATTCAAGCAGTCTCTGCTGATCTGGCCAGGAATCAGTGTCAGTGATTGCTAGGCTGCCCCTTGTTGTTTCTACACTGCCACAGGTATACTGGTCAGAGCAGACTTGGAAGCTGCTCTGTGAAGCACAGCTGGCGTAAGACCCTTGCCACACCCAAAATGCCCCTGTACGGGGGCTCCAGGACCTGCTGTATCAGTTCTGGGTGGGCAGCTAAGGCTTGGGGAAGGACCGGCAGAGGCGAGAAAAGCAGTATGAACAGTACTACTCGGACACACACCAGGGCAGGTGCCATTGCTCCAGGTATTTCTGTCAACAGGTTACTTTTTGGAAAAGGTTAATCTCTCCCTATATCCCAGTATCCTTATTCTCACCTTTAATTTTATCCTTCCAGTCTTTTCTATATGCTTACTTTTACATAGTGTAATAATATACATATAAAATATTTTGTATCCTCTTTTTATCATTAATATTGTATATTTACAAGTATCTTTCCTATATCCTTATATATCATCAAACTTTATTTGTAAGGATATATAATTTGAAACCTTCCAGAGAGTGACTGTACCATAATTTTGATTTATCCCATATTGTTGGATTCTCAGCTTTGGAGAGTGTTTTTTTGGTTTTTTGTTTTGTTTTGGTGCTGGGGATCGAACTGAGGGCCTTGTGCTTGCAAAGCAAGCACTCTAATCACTGAGCTAAATCCCCAGCCCTGGAGGGTAGTTTTTGATAACTTTTTAACTTTAGTATGATTTCAAAGTTACAGAAAAGTTGCAAGAATATCACAGAGCTCCAAGTGTTTATTGCATTTGCTTTATGGTTTGCTTTATCTATAGTATTTACATGTTGTATTTTCTGAATCATTTTAAGTAAGTCATACCCAGTTATACCCCATCACCCCAGAAACTTCAGAGTATACTTACCTAAGAACAAAGACATTCTCATATACTCTTAAGTATAGTTATCAAAACCATGAGGTTTAACAATGACATAATACTGTTATCTAAACTATGGTCCACATTCAGACTTGTGAGTTGTCCCCAAAATGTCATTTGTAGAAATTTTCTTTCCTTATGCAGGATCATGTTACATTGAGTTGTGATATATCATTCAATCTCTCTTTCCCCTGTATTGGGAAATGAACCCAGGGCCTTCATACTGAGCTATAACCCCAACTCTTTTTTATTTTTGAGACAGGGTCTTGCTCATTACCATGACATTTTTGAAGAATACATGTCAGTTCTTTAAACTGTTCCCTAATTTGTATTAGTTTGATGGCTCCTCATGACTAGGTTGGCATTTTGCGTTCTAGAAAGGAATGTCACAGAAATAAGTGCTGGATCCTCAGTGTAATTTGTGGGAGATACTTTCAGATCATGTAAATATTTTGTTCTAGCCTGTGTGAAGAATATATACTGTATGCTGTTTAGCATCAACTGTGATTAGTCTTGTTTGAATCAGCTACTGCTATGATTGAGCAGTGTGACTTTCTAACCCTATAATGTCCTCTACATTTAGTAGTTGGCTTTGTACATCCAAAGGAAAGCATCCTCTCTCACATTTCTTTAATCACTTGTTTATTAAAATGGGTGCATGGATTCCTGTTGTACTTAGTTGTAAGACCTGATTCTCAAACTGCCCTGTGTTTGTTCCAGGTGCTCGTGTCTTTTTAACTGAGTACTTTCTGGCAGATGTTCCAGGCATCTTATACCTTCCCCGCCCAAGCCCTAGAATCAGCCATTTCTCCATGGGGTCTTGATTAATGGAGAATGGAATTCAGAAGCAAAGATCTGTGTGCTGAGTGTGCTCATTGCCACTAGAGTGTCATTGCTGCTAGGCTCACCATGGACAGAGTAAGAAAATACATAGAAATACATAGAAATGTTGAGAGAGGTAGACAGGGACGACATCAGTAGAAAATCACGGGGCTGTAATGTGTAGCTCATTGGTAGGGTGTTTACCTGGCATGTGCAAGGCCCTAGGTTTGATCCAGAATCACAAAAAAGAAAAAAATTGATAGTGATAGTTCTAGGCTAGCACTACAGGCTTACTCTAGTTGACTCCCTTTCTGTGTTTGTAACTCTCTTCTTCAAAGAGGCATATTTAAAAACCTTTCTCCATGCTTGTTAAGTTCTATCCAAAGACCATGTTGTTTTTTTTTTTTTTGGTGCTGGGGATCGAACTCAGGGCCTTGTGCTTGCAAGGCAAGCACTCTAACCACTAAACTAAATCCCCAGCCCCCTATCCAAAGATCACCTTGATGTCACCTCATTATTTCCTTGGGACAGATGTTCCTCTGCTTTCAGCACTTCCTCCTGAGACTCCTGTCCTAAAAGCTTGTGAATTTCTGTGCATTGCAGCAGACATGAAAACCAAGGCCAGCAGCAGAGGAGGGGTGCTGGGCCAGAAACCTCTACTGGGAATGACAGGCATAAAGGAAGGATGTATCATTCCACCTGGGCACTCAGGAGGGAGAGACTTATGGAGAATGTGACACTTGAACTGTGTCTGAGGGGACTTGCTAGGCATTGTAGACATGGTGCTGCAAGTGTGGGAAGATACCATGGGAAATACCACAGTCCCTTTGTGATCTGGACCTATGAGTCATGACCCTGGAGGCAGAGGGAGTCTCAGGCTCCTTGCAGCCATAAAAAGGGCCAGGAGGGCAATAATAATGGGGCCAAGGTGTGAGGAAAGGTTGGGAGAGGGGACAAAACTACTGGGGTCTGGCCACTGGCTGGATGAGAGGCCTGAGGGAGAGCGGGACAGCTGGTGTGGTCCCTGGTTCTGGCTGGGATATTAGAACAGATAGGGAAGGACACAGGTTACAGGGGAGGAAAAAAGGCAGATGGAAGGAGAGGCAGTATGGTCACTGAGGTGCCTCTAGATGGAAAGGGCAGCAGTGATTACAGAAGTTTCGGGAAGATACTGAATAGAAAGAGGTTTTTTTTTTTGTTTGTTTGTTTGTTTTGTGGTGCCGGGGATTGAACTCAGGCCCTTGTGCTTGCAAGGCAAGCACTCTAATCACTGAGCTAAATCCGCAGCCCCGAAAGAGGTTTTTTTTTTTAATTAAAAAGGGGGGCTGACTTCAGCACATTAGGAAGATCAGAGGCAATGAAGGGAATAACCATCAGAGCCATATCTGGGAGAAAATACAGCCAGGGGCATGGCAGAGGGCAGTTCCTGTGCTCAAGGAACCTCATGGGCGAGAGGCCACTGGGAGTAAGGACAACTAGGAGTTCAGATAAGGGACAGAGGTGAGCATGCACTTGCCCTGCTTTGCCTTTGGGCTGTTTCCCCAAGAATCTCAGGGCTCCATCTGAAGATGAGGACTTAAAGCTCAAGAAATCCTTATATTCATATATAGATTCAGTGATAATAAGTGAGAGCAAGAAAGACAAGATAGATGAAGTGGCACATGTAAATACTAGGAATTCTGAACTTTCCCAGAAGGCTTCCAGTCTGACTGCACCTGTAGCTGAGAACCCTATGGAAGATAATGGGTACTGTTGCAGAAACTCAAATTTTAACAAGGGAGAACTGAAGGATGGGCTGGGGTGTGGTGGAGCTGAGCAGTGATGGAAGGCTTTAGGGCCACCAGGTGGAAGCCCACATCCTTCAAGGGATAGGCAGCCCCAGTTGCAGCATTACCCACCAGGACAGTACTTGGTAGCTGGGGAGGAGGAGGGGAGGACAGGAAAATGGCAACCCGTCCCCTCACAGAGAAGGACACATCTTTGGTGTAGCTGGCACAGGTCTGGGCCATATGCTTTGGAGACGGGGCTAAGATTCTCTACTCCATGTCTGCGCAGGGGCAGGGGGCAGGGGCAGGCCAGAGCTGAGAGGTATAAATGGATGAGAACAGCTCAGCCCTGTCCTTCGAACCTTGGGAATGGTACACATGTCACCTGCAGTGTCCCATGATAGCAACTGTGTGGCCTGATGCTGGTGTTCCCCAGCAAACTATAAACTCTGTGAACTTGAATGTCTGTAACTCCACGGCCGCAGCAACAGCTGCCAAACAGCTGACTAGAATGACTTGAGTGGTCGCCAGCTCTGCCAGCTGGCACTCACAGCCATGTGTGAGAGGTGACAGCTCATTGTCACCTTTCCTTCGTGATATCCTTTTCCTTCGTGATAGCAGATGGCTTCCAAATGTGCCCTGTCCTTCCTCATGTCCATGTGACCTGAGGAGCCCTTGTTCTGCTGGGCTTTGTTCCTTCAGTGCTGTCTTAGGTTCTATCCTCAATCTCACAATTACAGCTGGCAGGGGTTCTTTTTGTTTTTTATCTTTTTACTTTTTTTTTTTTTTTTTTTGGTGCAGTAGTGGAAACTGAACCCAAGAGTTCATGTGTGCTAGGTAACCAGTCTGAAACAGGCATTTTTCAAGATTGTGGATGGGGTGTGTAAGTCCAAGAGCAGAGGGCATTTGCCGATGTGTCAGAACACTCACTGAGAATCCTCACGGACCCTTCTAGAAACCATCTGATAACACAGGACATGGTCAGGTGATGTCCACTCCCAAGGTCCAAAGGACAGGGCTGAGTGGTCATCTATTTGTGAAGGAGGAAGGCCTTCCAAAAATACCTGTTATAGTCTTCACAGCTGCAAAAACTGAAAACCTAGATATCCATGGGGAAGGGATTAAATGAATTATGGTACAGTCATACAATTGAATATTATATAGCCATGGAAAGTGACATATTGTTGACAATGAGGAAAACTCATTTTTGAATGAGAAAAACAGTTACAGAGTTGTATGTATGTTATAATGCACATTTTATAAAATTTTATATATGAGGATGTTGACTGAATTGTTAATTATGGTTGCTTCTACAGATGGAATTTTGCTTTCAATTTCTTATACTATTTTATGTTGCTTAAAATTTCTGTCTATTACCTTTATAATCAGAGAAATAAAATAAAGCTATTTTCACTATGGGAGAACAATCCAGTGCATCTTTTGAGGCCTACTTCCTATAAAAACTCTCTGGGAAGAGTCCGTCCCCACCTGAGACAGGAGCGGGAGCCCACCCCCCAGACACGTCCTGGCCTGGTGCTGTATTGGTCATCCTTGTGAGCCTCTGGTCTTTCTTCCTGCACAGCGTTACCTCTGAGATGATCTCATTAGCCTCCTGAGCAGCAGATCCTGGACTCTGTTTCTGCTCATCTTGGTGTCCTCCTCTGCCCTCTGTGGCTGCTTCCTGGCTCAAGAGGACCACCACACAAGCCCCCTCAGGGGTCCCAGGATCTGGCCTGATTTGGGGTTCACTGGGCCTTACCACAGTCTCTAAGGCTGTGCCCAAGGCTTCAGTGGGGCCTGCAGGCTGGCATAGGGACAGCAGCTTGTCCCACACGGCCTAACCCTGTGGTGGTGTGTGCTGGGGAAATACCCCTGTGGCTGTGATGGGCACTTTTCGGAGTCAGAAAGCTTCACCCACCCAAGGCACCATAGAGGAAGCCAGCTGCTCCTTTTCCATAGTACTTTGTCTGCATTGAGAAAAAACCCACAGAAAAACCCTGTCTAGTCTGATAGGTCCTTTCTCTAAAGAGATGTGATGACTGTTTCCAAATGATGGCCCCCTTGGAGCTTCAGAGCTGGCAGCTTCCTCTTCCACTATGAGTGGAGGCAACGACAACCACAGGGGCCCAGCCAGCAGGTCTCCCTTCAGGGGCGCATTGGCAGCCAAGAACATGTGCAAGGCAGCGGATGGAGTGCCCAACAGCCCCTTCCCACTGTGGCATCTAACTGTATTAACGACAGTAAAAACTGTCACTCGTTAAACACTATATTGCCAGGCACTGTGCTTGAGGCTTTAAGACAGCTCTACTCTAGCACCGTCACCCTGCCAGGCAGATCACTGTCTACACCCTAGGGCCAAGACTTGAACCCGGGCCACCCAACTCAACTTGTCTGCCCCATCGTATCCCATGCATTCCAGACAGGGAAGGACAGGAGGAACCTAGACATTAACCTCCTCAGTTGTTCTGTAACGACCTGAATAAATCCACACAGTAGGCCTGCTGAGGACAAGTCCTGTTCGGTGCTGAGCTGACCCTGTACATACTTGAGCCTCTTTGGCCCTGTGTGAGCTTCCCGCAGATGAGTAGGTGGCCCAGCTGGCCATTAGAAGCAGCTGCTGGAAGACAGGAGCAGCCGTGCTAAGTAGCCAGGGACTACTGATGGCAGACTCTAAACACTACACTTGTTAAGCCAGGTGTGGTGCACGTATCTGTGGTCCCAGTTACTCCCAACAATGAGGCAGGAGGATCACTTTTTTTAGGCAGGGTCTTACTATGCAGTCCCAGCTGGCTTCAAACTCTCAATGTTCCTCCCACTTCAGCTTCCCAAGTGCTGGGATTACAGAGGTGTGTGGCCACTACACCTAGCAGGAGGATCCCTTGAGCTCAGGAATTAGGAATAGTCTGAGCAATATAGCATGACCTCATCTCAAAAATGCAAACCAAAAGCTGAGGATGTAACTTAGTGGTAGAGCAGTTGCCTGCAAGGCCCTGGGTTTGATCCCCAGCACCACCAAAACACACACACAAAAACCAAAAAGTGCACTTTCTGAGATGCTGCAGATAGCACCCTGCAGATGGCTAGGGTGGGAGCCAGGGCCCCAGCCCCTCCTGGCTTCTACCTCTTGCCCTCCAGGGGCCACAATAATCTTGCCGATAACCCCCATTACTTACGGTACCTGACTGTGTGTCTTTGTTCCTCAAACCCTAGGGCTGGGCACATCTGAGGGCCTGGTTGGGTGACATGCTTGGAGAGTGTCAGGAGTTGTTTTATCACCAGGAAAATATGCCACGCCATGGACCTTGCTGGGGCAGCCTCTGCCAGCAGCCCCTGTTCTAGCCCTGGGCCATGCTATCTTAAGCAGCTCAGCTCCCTCTGCCCTATCTGGGCAGGGGACAAGCAGCTCTGAGGAGTGATACGGCTGGCTGGAGCCCAGGTCTGGAGCCTGCCTGGAGCCTGCCTGTCCCCTGGAATGCAGATTGCCAGCCAACCGGAGCCAAGTTTGCTCTTAGGACTTGTGCAGAGGTGGCTTCCTAACAGCTTTTTCTGCAGCCCACTTTCCTTCCTTCCTCAGGCCTCAATCATCTGAAGGCTCGCAGAAATGGAGAGTTTAGGCTAGATGTAATTTTACATGTTTTAGCAGCAGAACTCTTTTTAAGTTATCTTGCTCCAAAATTCAGTATTCAAGCCTAGCATGGTGGTGCACACCTGAAATCCCAGCACTCCAGGAGGCTGAGGCAGGAGGATCATGAGTTGAATCCCAACCTGGGCAGTTTACCCACTTAGGGAGACCCCGCCTCAAAAAACTTTTTAAAAATGTAAAAAATTTAAAAAAATTTAAAGGTAGGGGGACTGGGGATGTAGCTCAAAGCAAAGGCCTTGGGTTCAATCCCTAGTACCACCCCTCCAAAAAATTATATGTTTCAAAATTTTATTATTTCAGATTTATAAAGCAAAGAGTAGAAGCTGTGAGGCTGTCATGATGAACAGGATAGTTGCTGATTTACACCAACCTCTACTTTTAATTACTATATTGCCTTTTTAAATTGTGCAATATAGAAAACAATCAGGAAAATCTTGATCACGGTTAGTTGTTGAAATACTTGTTTTCTAAGCAAAACTTTCAATTTCAGGATACTGAAGGAACAGGAGAATTTGGTTCTGTAACAAAACATTAGTATATTAGTGTTAGTATATTAGTATTAGTATAGTTGCCAGTGTCCTACTGCTTTTGGTGTATAAAAATAGCAGTTTTGTATACTGTACTTTAGTCAAAAAAAAAAAAAAAAAACAGAACAGCCAACATTTATTTGCTGTGTGTTTTCCCCATGCTGAACACTTGAGAAGGATGATGTCATTTAACCCACACACGACTCTGTGCAATACAGATAAGGACTTGGGTTACACAGGTGACCAGAGCTGGGCTGGGTGGGGTGGGCAAGGCCCATTCAGGCTTGGGCAGCCTGAGGCGGCCCCTCCCAGCTGGTCCACCCCTCCCTCCCCCCCCAGAGGAATGTGGCCTCTCTGCCTAGCAATGCCCACCAGCCCAGGAGCTGTTTGTTTGCTTAGTGAGGTTAACCAAACCTCCTGAGCAGCCTCCAAGCCTGCAGAAGCCCCGCTGGTGAAAGGGGGCTTTGTGTGATGCTAGTGGTGGGGGTGAAGGCCCTAGCCAAGGCAGGAGCTGTGAACCAGCCAACCCATGTGCCGGGCATGAGGTGCTGCCCCCCATAACCAGGGTTGCCACAGGAGCAGGCATGTGCTAGGCAGATATCTTCAGCCCCAGCTTTTCCTGCCTTGTCCTCAGGCCATGATCCTGTCTGCAAGCACAAAGCTACAGCCTTCACATCTGCACAGTGGAGTAACGGTGGCCAGAGCTGGTGGCAGGGCTGGTGTGGGAGTCAAGAGACTACAATGTGGTCCCCAACCAGGAGCATGGGCATCCCAAAGGAATGTGTTAAAAGTACCCAAACCAAGCATAGTGGTGCAAGCAGTAATACAAGCACTCTGGGAGGCTGAGGCAGGAAGACTACAAATTCAAGCCCAGCCTGAGTAGCTTAGAGAGACCCTAGCTCAAAAAATTTTTTTTAATTAAAAAAAAAATTTCCCCTTATCAGGCTCTACCTAGGCCTACACAGAAAATATGAGGTCAAAGCCCTGTAACCTGAGCTTTAACAGGAGCTGTTGGTATTATAGTTTCTATCTGGATGTCTCTGCAAAATCTCAGGCATTCAAAGGTGGGACTTCTGAAAGATGATTGAATTATGGGAGTGATACTATCTTGCTGTTAAAAGGTGGGGTCTGGTTGGAAGAGAGGAGTCACTGGGGGTGTGACCTGGAAGGGTGTATCTCCCTCCCTGATCCTCCCTTTGCTCTTTGCTTCCTGTCCACCATGCAGCAAGCAGCTTTCTTCCACCCAGGCCCTTCTACCATGCTGCTGACCATGCAGGGACTGAAGCCTCTGAAAATGCAAACCAAAATAAACCTTTATTCTTTTAAGATGCAGGTGCCAGGTATTTTGTCCCAGCAACTAGGAAAGTTACCAAGATGGGAGGTAATGATGATCACTGCAAGAACTGGAGAACGACTGCTCTTGGCTAGAAATACTGTAGCCAAGAAAATGCAACCAAGTACTTGCAAGCACCTTTCACACAGAAACTTGGAAACTAAATTCATGCGCTAGATAACGAAAGAGAAAAGACAAAGATGTGTGCAGTAAAATGGCTCAGCCCAAAAAGAGAAGTCGTGTTGAGGTCTCTACAACACATCAGTCTAGAATTTAGCAGTTTTCAGATGTCACACTGGCCAGTGCTTCAAGTGTACACAACATAAACCTGGGCTGTAAAAACTGCTTTGTAACGGTTTACATCACATCATGCATTGCTCTTTGTAGGAAAATATTCTCCGTAACTTCTCCTGTCTGGAAAAGACATAAATAACACCTCCACATCAAGGATCATGCTTTTCTTCATCTGGATGTGTACTTACCATGGGTCACTGTAGAATTAGGACCAGCAGGCTATTAATGTCTTATAGTCAGTTGCATAACTGGTGATAAAAATCCGATTGGAGGCTTCTCAGGAACACCTGAAGATGAAGCAAATGAAGAAAATGGACAACAATCTGCCAAAAGACAGAGGCAAAGATGAACAGGTGTCTGCCCCTCAGATGAATGAGAAATTTTGTTATCTGCACACAAACGGCCTTCTAACCCTTCAGCAACTTCTGCTCCCTCCACTCCTCCCCTACACCTTCCCTCCCCAGCCTCTGTTCAGCATCCCCCAACTGCCCATTCCTTCAGATAGTCTTTCAATCAACAAATGTCTTTGGAGTGCGTTGGGGCTCAGGACATGATACCCCAAAGAATGATGCCTTGCCATGCTCAGTACTTTGAACTACAGGAAACTGGGGCTAGGGGTAAGTTCATTGCTATGATGTGTACTTTAGCACGTCCAAGGCCTTGGGTTCCACCCCTAGCACCAAAATAAATAATAAAGAGACTGAAAGGGCCCCAGAAGCAAGGTCTCCCACCCTACTTTCCCCCATGAAATAAACCACAGAAACCGGACTTTCAGGGGAGGAGGCCTCTCTAGCCTGTGGCCTGTGTCTATGTCTGGCACATAGCGTCCAGCTGCCCCAGGCCAAGCTCAGGTATATGGCACCTTGGGAACCTGTGCTGGGGCCCTGATAACAGGCCACTCCCACAGCTCTTGGCCTGGAGTGAGGGTTTCCCCTGATCTGAGAATGGCTACCTCAATATCAGCCAGTGGCTGAAACTGGTGTTGGTGCCTATGGGACCATATACGTGGCCCGTGATTCCCACAGTGGGCCCTGAAGAGAGTGAGAGTCCTCAATGGAGGAGGAGCTAGAGGAGGCCTACCCATCAGCACAGCACATGAGGTGTCCTTACTAAGGTGGCTAGAGGTGTGCCAGCATCCCAATGTTGTACGGCTAATGGACATGTGTGCCACTTCCCGAACTGACCAGGACATCAAGGCGACCCTAGTGTTTGAAAGCATGTAGACCAAGATCTAAGGATGTATCTGGACAAGGCACCTCTACCAGGCTTGCCAGTTGAGACCAACAAGGAGCTGATGCATCAGTTTCTAAGAGGCCTAAATTTCCTTCATGCCAACTGCATTGTTCACTGAGATTTGAAATCACAGAACATTCTGGTGACAAGTGGTGGGACAGTCAAACTGGCTGACTTTGGCCTAGCCAGAGCTTTTACAGCTACCAGATGGCCCTGACAACAGTGGTAGTTACACTCTGGTAGGGGACTCTTGACATTCTTTTACAATGTACATATCCAACACCTGTGGACATGTGCTGTGTTGGCTGCACCTTTGCAGCGGTATTTCGTTGACGGCGTCTCTTCTGTGGCAACTCTAAAGCCGACCAGTTGGGCAAAATCTTTGACCTGACTGGGTTGCCCCCAGAGGATGAATGGCCATGAGATGTATCTTTATCCTGAGGAGCCTTTTCCCCTAGAGAGCTTCACCCAGGGCAGTCAGTGGTACCTAAGATGGAGGAGTATGGAGCACAGCTACTGCTGGAAATGCTGACATTCAACCCGCACAAGCAAATCTCTGCCTTCCGAGCCCTGCAGCACACTTACCTACAGCAGGAAAAAGGTACACAGAGCGAGCAGTGGAGTGGCCCCCACAGAAGGAAGAGAAGCTGCTATTTCCCTTCTGGACACTTGAGTGGAGAGAACCTTAAGTGTCCAGAACCACTGAGAAACGACCTCTGCCACTGTCTCTGAGGCTGTGCATTTCTGCAACTTTTTACAGAGAATATTTTGTTGCCTTAATGCCCCATTTCTCTACACTAAGGGGTATATCTCTTCCCCTACCTTACCTTGATACTGGTCCTTTTTTATACAGGAAAAAATAAAAAGACAAATAAAAAGAAAAAGAAACCAGACTTTCTCTTTCCCAAAGTGGGTCATAGAAACTACCCTAAAGCAGACCACAAAATCTAGAAAGGTGGCTGAACATGGTGGCACACGCCTGTAATCCCCAGCACTCTGGAAGGCGAAGGCAGCAGGACTGCAAGTTCATGCCCAGCCTAGGTAACTTAGACCCTGTCTCACAATGAAAAATTAAGAAACAGCTGGGGATGCAGCTCACTGAGAAGGCCCTGGGTTCAATCTCCAGTACTGCAAAAACAAAACAAAATAAACAAAAGCACCTGGAAAGGTCACTCTCTCCCTTCTCCCTTGAAGACTCTCACTCCACAGGGACCCTGCTCCACTTCCAGGAGGACAGAGTGTTACACAGTGAGGCCAAGAAGCTGGACAGATCCCACTAGGTTTCTCGTTGACCACACCCTTTAGTTCCCATCACATTCATATCTTCACAGCTGTTCTTATTTCACTGAACCTAAGCATAAAATGAGTTTTGCCCTTGGATGTCTGGGCCTTCATTTCTGAAGGGTCTTGTGTCACTTAAAACTTGGATGACATAAATTGGTTAAGCTTTTCTCTCATTGACCTGTCTTGTTACAGGAGAATCATGACGACTGTTACGGAGAGTGAAGAAAGGTACCCCCCCATTCCACCCCTCCAAGCACCTATACTAGATGGTGCACAGAGTAAATAATCATCACATACTGCAATAAGTGCACAGACAGAGGGATAAGATGGGGGTCAGGAAGGAAGCTTCTCTGAGGAGGTGAGTTTTGGGCTCATAATGGGAGTCAAAGCAGAGTGTCCAGGCAACGAAAGAGCAAGTACAAAGGTCCTGAAGCAAGAAAGCACCTGTCAGATTTGAAGAAGGGGAAGGTCACTGAGGCTGGGGTCTGCTGCATGAGGGGGAGGGGAGAGGAAATGAGGTGGTAGACTGGCAGGACAGTGAGTTCATTCTACGTGGGGTTGGAAAGCACACACCCTGCTGACTGTGTGGCAAGGTGGAGACTGGATGTCAGATTGGGGAGGGTGTTAAGGAAAAACAGGGAGACTCAGAGACAAAAGAACAGTCATTACGGTGGGTGCCTGGGCAGGTATGGGGAAGCCCTATAGGTCAGGGAAGCTGGGTCCCTGAATGACAGGCCCCTGAGTGCCAGGGAGGAAATGAAACCCTAGCACTTCTCCTCATGGAGGGTTGTTTCCCTTCCAGGGGACCACACCAGGGTCCAGGAGGTTTCTGCTTCCTGATTCTAGAGCCCCTGCACAGTGGAATTTGGAGGAATAAAGTATAGGGCGTATTAGTGGTGAGGCCTTTGCCCACTTTGGGGTCATCGTCCAAGTCCTTCTCTGGGGGAGCTCAGAAGCACTTCCCTGTGGACAGGAGAGGGGTGAGTCCCCAAGACAGCACTCTGCTTCTTGTTTCCTGCCCCAAGGCCTTTCACCAGGTATGAGCTCTTGAAAGGCAAGGCCTCAGCCAGGCATGGCGGTACATGCCTGTAATCCCAGAATTCTGGGAGGCTGACGCAGGAAAATCACAAATACAAGTCCAGCCCAGGCAACCTATCAATTTAGGAAGACCCTATCTCAAAACACAAAATAAAAAAAGGGCTGGGGAAGCAGCTCCCAGAAGGCCCTTGTTTCAGTCCCCAGTACTGCAAAAAAAAAAAAAAAAAAAAAAAAAAAGGGAGGGGAGATGTGCTGGTGCTGGAGACGCAGCTCTGTGGTAGCTCTGTGGTAAACTGCTCCTGGGTTTGATCCCTATCAAAAAAATAGGGCACAGGGCCTCCCCTAGCCCACCTCACAGGGCCTTTGGGGGTGTCAGTGGCACAGAGGGGTCTTGCCCTGCTGCTGCTGAATGACAGAGGGTCCCCTGCAGCGGTGGCAGGGCTAGAGATGGAAGCCAAGGCCCTGGCCAGCACATGGGATGAGAGTCACAGATAAGAATCTCATCACTTGGGATTGGGGATTTAGCTCAAGTGGCAAGGCCCTGAGTTCGATCCCCACCACCCCTCCAAAAAAAGAATCCCACCATATCCCTAGAAAGACCTTGCTCAGAGGAATGGGCAAGAGCAGCCTAGTGCCACTACCCACAGTCCCTCTTTCCTGGACCTGCCCTTCGTACCCATCCATCACCATCCTTCCCTCCCTCCCGGACAAACCCACAATCAAGCTGCCATTTACACAAAGCCCACTAAGTAGAAGGTTTGACTTAGATCATCTCCTCAAATTTTCTATTTTTATTTGTTTATTTATTTTGAGGCAGAGTCTCACTGTGTGGCCCAGGCTGCTGCCTCAAGCCATTCTCCTGCCTCAGCCTCACGTAGCTGAGACTACAACTGTCCACCAGTGTGCCACACAGGGCTGCACTCCGTCGTGACGGCTCCCTGTTCCTTAGACCCAGGCTGTGTGACTCCCAAAGCACAGTCTGACTCTTCCACACGACAGGGCCTCCAGCAAGGTAAGGTCTAGTGAGTTCAAGGCCAGCTTGAACTACATGGTGAGACCCTGTCCCAAAAACAAAACAAAAAAAGACAAGAATCAAGGGACGGATTGAGGAATCAGAGGTCTACGGATGCTGGGCGTGATGGAGCACGCCGAACACGCCCAGCACCCTGGGAGGCTGAGACAGGACGATGGCAAGTTCGACCCAGTCTTGGAGAATTTAGTTAGACCTCCTCTCAAAATAAAAAATACAAATTGGGCTGGGGATGTAGCTCATTGTGAAGATCCTCGGTTCAACCCCCAGTGCCGGGAGGGGGTGAGGAGGAATGAAGCCAGACTGGACCCCGGTCGCGCCCAGGCCGGTTCTGAGGGCAGCGGGCCGCGTGGCGGGAGTCGTCAGCCTGGGCCCAGCTCTTCCCCTGCGCCCGCGACCCGGCCTCAGCCCCTCCTGGGGGCTCAACAAAGAACAGGTGAAATCCCGGCTCGCGCGTACCTGGCCGTGAGCGAGCGACAGGAAGCGTGCGGCACACGGGCGACCCTGCCGAGGGCCGCTCCCCCGGCGGCGCCCCACAGGCTGGAGGGGCTGTGTCGAGGCCCGCGCCCGCGCCCGCGCCCACGCCCCGCCTCATCTTCGCGGCTCAGGAGCGCGCGGCGCCGCGAGCGCCCGGGGCGGGGCCGTCGGGGGCGGGGCCTGGGAGGGGCGTGGCCTGGCGGGGCATTCGCAGGGGTCCGCGTTGCCTCCCGCGGAGTCTCCTCTCTGAGTGCGCGCCTGGAGGGGCGGCGGCCGGGCGCGGATGCTGGAAGTTCACATCCCGTCGGTGGGGCCCGAGGCCGAGGAGCCCAGGCAGAGCCCAGAGAAAGGCCACATGGTGAGCGCGCCCGCGGGATGGCGAGGGGCGCGGGGACCCTGCCGAGCGTGCCGGGGACCTGCGCGCGCCCCCGGCCGGCGTCCGAACCAGACCGTCGGAGACCCTGCGTTTCTGTCCCCGGACCGCGGCCAGGCAGGTCCGCCGTCTATCCCCGAGCTGCGCGGGAGGCGGGTCCCTGGGGAGCGGCGGCGCGGCTGCCTGTGCCCCGGGGCGCGGAGGGGCCTCACGCGCGTCTCCGCCGCCAGGTGTTCCGCGTGGAGGTGCGGTGCCGCGGGCGGAGGCACTCGGTGCACAGGCGCTACAGCGAGTTCCACGCGCTGCACAAGCGGGTGAGCCGGCCGGGGGCGCCAGAGCTGGGTCCCAGCCTCCCTTGGAGCGCGGGGGCGACGGCAGCCGGCGCTGACCTTGTCCCTGCGCGCCCAGCCCGCTCGTGGGCGTTTCTCACCCGTGTCCCGACCACCACCACTCATCAGGGGCTGCCTGGGTTGGAGTCTCAGGGGTTGCAGGGAGGACTGGCTAAGCTTAGGGTGAAGCAGGCTGGAGGGCTCTGTTGGGACACTTGGCCGCACCTCGGTGACCTCCCTGCAGATCAAGAAACTGTACAAAGTGCCTGACTTCCCGTCGAAGCGCCTGCCCAACTGGAGGACTAGGAGCCTGGAACAGCGGCGGCAGGGTTTGGAGGCTTATATCCAGGTGTGTTTGGGGCACACCTGGGTGCCTGCATCTGGGCGTGGGGGGAACACACTCAAGTGCCTGTATCAGGCCGTGGGGGGGGTACACTCGAGCGCCCGCACCCAGGTGTGTGTGGGGGTGCACACTCCAGTGCCTGTATCTAAGTGTGTGTGGCACAGTCGGGGGCTTATATCCCAGCCGGGAAGGGTGCCCTTATCCAGATGAGTGTAGGGGGCATATTCGGGTGCCTGTAGCCAACTGGATCGGGGAGAGACCCAGACAGAGGTGGGAGGGGGCTCCCTCAAGTTGGGGATGTTACTCACTACCCCAACTTGTTTCCTGGACAGTACGGAGTCCCAGCATCCCTGTCGAGGTTGGTGAAAGTGTTCAGTGAGGCAATGAGAAGGCAGGCAGTCTCTCTCTTCAGGATAAGGCCCTGGCTGCACTCATGATGTGCTGTGAAGTGGGGATCTTTCCCCCAACAGGGACGAGGGGTTATAGGCCAGGCACTTCATGGCACACCAGCCTGTCCAGCCACACAGGACCCAGCATGCCAAAGGCCCCGCTCTGCTCTCGCTGCCTTGAAATCTTCACTATTTTGGAACAAAGGCCCTCACATTCTCATTGGCACTGGGCTGTGCAAATTAGTAGCTGGGTCTGATTATAGGTTTCCTGTGTCATCCTCTCTAGGGCATCCTGTACCTGAACCAGGATGTGCCTAAGGAGTTACTGGAATTCCTGAGACTCCGACACTTCCCAGTGGACCCTAAGGCCACCAGCTGGGGGTGAGGAGGGCCAACGTTGGGTGGACAGGGGCTCTCAGCAAGCGAGTGAGGAAAGGTTTTCAAGAGTGAGCCCTTTTCCTTCTCCCATGTGCCAGGCTCTAGCCTGGTCCTCCCTCCAGAGACCTGACCTCTCTCATCAGTTTTCTCAACCCTGGTGGGGAGACTGGTTTTGCACAGCCTTGGTTACCCCAGCTGTCTCCACCTCCGGAACTGGGCTCCTTACAAATAGAAGCATGGTCTCGTGGGACACCAAGTTCTGGGCTTCTGTGTCTCCACCCCTTCCTCACCTCCCCCTGGGCATCCCCAGACAGCTTACAGAGCCTCTCTTCTTTTCAGCACCCTGGGGGAATTCCTGCCTAGCGACAGCAGCAGGCAAGTCAAAGCCGGGACTGCGCCAGCCTGCTGCCCCCTGATGGCTGTGTGTGAGGAGGCTAGCTGCAGCCTCTGGTCTGTCCCTGTGGTCTGGTGCTCCTGTTGGTGCCTCCTGCACCCACCCCTCCTCCCCTCTCCCTTTGTGGGTCCTTGGCCATCTGTCCCTAGTCTCCATGTGCGCAGGACTTCCCCTGCCTCTCACCCCATGGCTCATGATCCTTTTTCCTCCTAGCTCACAGCTACATCATCGGCCTGTCATCAGCTTCTGCAGGGATCCCTACATTTGTGTCCCTTCACCAGGTGAGGAGGACCTTCTCTCCATATTCAGGGCCTAGGTTCAGGAGTAGGGTGGGGGTGGCCTTACCATTTTCCAGTCCCAGGACCCCGAGGGAACATCTCTCTCATTTGCTGCTCCTGTAGCTGTGTGGCCTTCACAGACACCAAAGATGAACCAGGCTCCCATGGTCTCCATTCCTCAGCAGCCTGGCGTGCCAAGCTGACATGAACAAAACACAGCCCAGAACGCCAATGCTTTCATCTGGGTAGACAGCTGGTATCTGTCACCTGGCAGGCCCTCAGGGAGCTGCAGGCCTGAGGTCAGGCCTGTCCCAAGCTACCCGCTGTATTTACTTTCTGCAGAGCCTCTGCCCGACGTGGTGGTGAATGGTGTGCTCCAGGGCCTCTACGGATTCAGTGCCAGCCCCGCACCAGCCCAGCCAAAGGCTGACTGTAACCCTGCTCCTCCACCACCCATGCCCTGATGAGTCCAGGAGCCTCTGGGCCACCTGTGAGGATAGTCACATGCCTCAGTCCTGTGACCGCCACTGAAGTAGCCAGGGCTGGGTCTTCCCTTGGCCTGCACCCAGGACTCTACCATGACTTGTCCCTTCTCAAGGCTCTGAACTTGGGGGTGGTCTTAGCGCCTAGGGGCCAAGGCAGGTCGAGGAGATGAGGAATAAAGGGAGAGACGATTTAGAGGTAGATGGGAGGCATAGGTATAAATTTTTTAACCTAGACCAGAAGGGGGGCAGGGGCAGTAAGATGGAGACACAGTAGCTGATGAAGTGTGGCAGCCTGGAGAGAGCGCCTGCCTTTTTGTGGGTGGCATTTGGGTGCAGGTTCAGGCAGGAGCCTGGGGACAGGGCAGGCACCCACTGGCACAGCAGAATCCTAACATGGTGGGATGCAAACTTGGGGGAGGGACTACAGTACTAAGCCAGCCCACACAAGGGTTATAAAAAAACCCCACTTTTATTGGTCAGCAACTGGTAGTTTGTTACAAAATTGGGCCTGCGGAATGTGAGGCAAGTGGTCCGCTCAGTCAGGTGCCAGCACCAGGCCAGTGCAGCACGGAGCCCAAGGCCAGGCTACCTTCACCCTCACGAGGGCAGCAGGGCTGGTGCAGATGGTCACACGGAGAGCAAAGGGCCCTGGCACCCTATTCCTTGGCAATGGCAAAGGGCTTCTCCACCTCGATCTTGCCGCAGTCTGCAATGATCACGTCCTTCAGGGGCTTGTCCCGACTGTCTGTCTTGGTGCTCTCCACCTTCCGCACCACGTCCTGGGGAGAGTGGGAGCAGGGTGAAGAGGGCCAACCTGGGAGACAGTCCCCCTGCTACACACTTAGGACAGAGAAGACCCACCTGGGACAGATAACCCACAAATCCTGAGCCAACAGGTTCTAATGAACCAATGGCAAGGGTGCCATGCTATGGCTTAAGAACACAGGTTTTCTGGCAGATGTGACACTGAGGAGACACGGGAGTTTGTGAAGATTGGGGTCACGCTGAGGGTAAGGAGGAGGAAGAGGGTGACCAGGCACTGAGGTACCAAACAGCTTCTCAGGGACGTCATGGTCAGTGAACACCGCATAGCCCTGTCTAGTGAATGATAAACAGGATCCTGCAGCTATGTGGTTTCAACAAGCCTGGCAGGGGACTGCTAGGGCCTGCACATGCAGGCTGGGTTTCTGTTTTGTTTTGTTATGAGTTCTGCCAGTGTAGCCCAGGCTGGCCTCAGACTCCTAGGTTCACATGATTCTCCTGTCTCAGCTTCCCGAGTAGCTGGGTGTGGGCTGTTTATTCTCAATTCTCCCAGGTTAGGAGCTGAACACTGCCCTCAATCTGTGGCTTGAGTTCTTCTGAGAATGGGATAAAACCCAAGGAGCCCCCACCCCAGGGTCTGTGCTGGTTCACCTGTGGGGACTGCCCAGGGTTGGCCTCTGCCTCCAGGACTCACCATGCCCTCCAGAACTTTGCCAAACACCACGTGCTTGCCATCTAGCCAGGCCGTCTTGACTGTAGTGATGAAGAACTGGGAGCCATTGGTGTCTTTGCCGGCGTTGGCCATGCTCACCCAGCCGGGCCCATAGTGCTTCAGCTTGAAGTTCTCGTCGGGAAAGCGCTCGCCGTAGATGCTTTTGCCTGGAAAGAAGGCAGAGCGGGTTGAAGGAGCTGAGTGGACCCACACCAGGCAAACCTTTGGAGTGAGGATTTCAAGCATCTCAACCAGTACTCTGCCAGGATGGGCATGAGTGGTGCCTGCACACAGAGAAGCTGCTCCCCTCATTCTCTCGCCCTGGAGCCAGACTTCTCAGACCAAGCCAGGGCAGGTGGATGGGGTTGGCCCAGGCTGATGTCAAGATGGACGACTTCATGGCTTTTAACTAGGGACCTTCTAGCCCACCTTGGTTGTGGCCTGAGGGACTTTGGTGGAGGGCACTGTGGGCCTCTGACGAGCACAGAAGACAGGCACAGCTGCAGAGCAGAGATGGGTATGGAGGGTCGGGGAGAGGTGATGGAGAGGGGCTGCTGTTTGGATTCTGGAGATTCAAGAGCCTCTTGGCAGGCACAGACATGAAATAAAAGGTACTGATGGATATGTGTCATTGAGTCTGTCCACGTGGAGTCTGGGCCTGTGTGACAAGGAGCAGAGTGCACAGTTCTGTACACCACCTCGCTCCTCAGCAGGTTCCAGGAGAGAAGCACTGGGACTCTTCTTTTTCCCTGTCACCTGTTAGAAACTCAAACCTGCCTCAGTGGACTCAAGGCCTGGAGAAATCCCACATCAAAGAAGTCATCTGTACTTTGGGAAACTACCCCAGACTGAGGGTGACCGGAGCAACAGTACAGTAGTGTCCCTTGCAGTCAGACTGAAAGCTAAGGATGGCTGCTGGGCAGGGGTGATCTGCCTGTGTCCCACGCTGGGCAGAGGCGAGATGGCCACCTTCCTGCAATCACTCCTGGCTGGGGAGCTCCCAGTTGAGGGTCTTCTGTAAGCCTCAATCAAGCACAGCATCTTGGTTATTGTTGCTATCCAGAAAACCCCAAACCTACAGTATATCCTTAGTTTCAAGCACTTTTCCAAGCTCCAAACTCAAAGGGGGCATTCTTCACTAGAAACGCAGTAAGAACTGGCATCCTGTCCTCCAGACTCTGGTCACTCGTGGCAACCGTTCCTCTGCACAGTACTATCACCACCGTGTGTTCATCCTTGCTCCCCCTTCCTCCAGCTGTCACCATCCCTGGTGGGCAAGCAGGCGTGCACAGATTGTTCCAGGCATTTCGGTCTAACAATCCATCTTCTGAGGCAGGAGCTAATCACTCTTTCGAAGACAAAGAAACTGAGACAGAGGTCAAAGGCACCCAGGTGGGAAGCAGCAGAGCTGGAATTCAAACCAAGGTAGCCTGGTTCCCAGGTCTCTGCTCTTATCCACTTGGTTCCACATCCTAAACCCTTCCACGTCTTGTACCCTTCGTGACTGTGTTGTCCTTCCAGTCACATCTTCAGCAGGACCTTACTCGTTAGAGTGCAAAGCCTGGCTTCCGGCCAAAACCCACCTCTCTGTACCAGATGTGTTCTACTTCTCGCCCTACCTCCCCTTTGCCAGGCTCCTTCCGCTGAACAGAGCTGGGCTCACAGCTTAACCTGCCTTCTGTGTCCATTTGGAACCACGTCTCCCATTCACAGGGCCACTTCCTGGCCCCTGCGGCTTGACCTCACTAGGCACTCACCACACACCAAGCACCTAACACCCAATATCTCACCTAAGACTGTGTGCCCACCACCCTCACCCATCTTCCTGTACTGAAGAGGACACGGAAGCTCCGAGGACTCACTTGTTCGAGGTCACAAAGTAAAAGGGTAGCAGACACTAGTTCAATCCCAGCCATGTCTGACTCCACAAGTACAGTTGTTTGTAGCATCTCCACTTTTGTGTCTCCCCGTCCACTGTTGCCTTTAACTAGCTCTCAAATCTTGTGTCACTAAGTAGCTTTCTGGGCTTCTTCTAGTTCTTCCTACCTCAATGATGAGCAACTTGAGGGCAAAGTCTGAGTCTAAACTCTGTACAAGGCCACTAGGGAATTTTCAGGGGCAGGACTGCGACTGTGACTGCTGCTGCTTGCTGATCTTTCCACCCTTGGAGCCCCCTTCTGGGGTCTGAGGGAACAGCAGGCTGGGCATCTAAGGGTGTCTGTTCTGAGTATCACAATCCCTGCTGAGGGTCCACCAAGGAAAGCAGCTCCTTGCACCCTGGCTGGGCCCTCCAAGCTCGGACACACAGGTTTCATGCCCACCCGTTTGTCTATACTTCGCTGTCACACCAGCCCTCCACACTCATTCCCTTAAGTAGGGGAGAAAAGTCACCTATTGCAGGCCCAGAGTGGCAGGTCTGCACCCCCAAGAGATCCTCTTGGAGTCACCTGACCTCTTTTCTCCCTCTCCTTTGTGCCACTTCCCTCTGCTTGGAAGGGGACAGCTGCCACTGTGCAGCCAAGAGGCCTGTCTCTGCAGCTGGGGATGGAAAAATGTGGCCTGCTCCACTTTGGAGGCTACACTGACAGCCTTCTCTGCCCCAGGGATCTGAGGTTACCCACCTCCTGTGCCATCTCCCCTGGTGAAGTCTCCGCCCTGGATCATAAAGTCTTTGATCACACGATGGAATTTGCTGTTTTTGTAGCCAAATCCTTTCTAGAAAAAAGGAGAAGGCAAGGAGGTAGCATGAGGCAGCACGAAGACATCAGACAGGCCCTACAGGAACCTGGACCACAACTCCTGCTCCCAAAAGAGACCCCACTGACGGCCAGGCATGGAGCACACAGATTCATGAAAGGCTGAGACTCTTATCTTCTTGTACCTTTGCACAGTTCCCAGTTTTACACGATCCTGTGCCACATAACACCTTTCCCTTCTCTCCTAATCAGGAGAACAGATGGAAGAGAACTGACAGAGGAAAGAAGGTCACCTCTGGCCCAATGCAAAGTTAAAACACAAACTTAAAGGACACTCTTTTTTGATGTAATTATTTTTTGAGACAGGGTCTTGCTGTGTAGTTTAGGCTGGTCTTGAACTCACAGCGATCCTTCTGCCTTAGTCTATGGAGTGCTGGGATTACAGGTGTATAGCACCACACCTGGCGCAGAGTGCTCTTGTTTTCTTGAAACCCAGTGTGGTATCCTGGGATAAAGTCTCCCAGGGATACTCTGGGCCCTTTACTCTTAAAATGACAATACTGAGTCCCCAGGGCCATAGCCAAGGCTTCTACTACATGAGCTACAACCTGCACTCCAGTTTGCTGCCATCCCTACTACCCAAGGTGA
Source organism: Hystrix cristata (assembly GCA_004026905.1). Lineage (NCBI taxonomy): Eukaryota > Metazoa > Chordata > Mammalia > Rodentia > Hystricidae > Hystrix > Hystrix cristata. The sequence goes on along the minus strand of PVJO010017325.1, from coordinate 8,786 downwards.
CAACCAGTGTTCAAGCCACTTACCTCTCCCGTAGCTAAGGCCACAAAATTATCCACTGTTTTTGGCACAGTCTTTCCAAAGAGACCAAAGACCACCCGGCCCACGTCTTCATCTCCAATTCGTAGGTCAAAATACACCTGAGGGAAAAAAGATCAAACTCAGCCTGAAGGGGGCGGTGCTAGGGGACAGCCCAAGTAGGGAGCAAACACCCCCCACTCTTTAGAAACGGGGGCTTCTTATGTTTCTCAGGCTGGCCTCAAACTCCTGCTCCCGCCTCCCAAGTAGCGGGAATTACGGTCGTAAAGCAAAGTGTCCAGCATGAGCCATATTTAAAAACAGCGATTCTGTGTTTCATTTCGGTAAAAGCAAAAATCCTGAGAAAATCTAAAGAACGCGCGTCCAGACACTTTACCTGAAAAATGTTTGTACATACTCTACTTACAAGATTAGTATCTTTGCTTCAAATAAATGAGCCCATGTAAGTTAACGTTTAAAAAAAGGAGGGGAATGTAAACTCACGACGCAAATTTGAACTATATTTACTGGGCTTTGCAAAAGCAAATGGCTAAGATTTGCCGTAAAGGCAGACACGGTGAGGCAGACGCGATCTTTGAGCATTTCCCCAGCACTGCAGGATCTTAGTATAAAGGTTACCCTGAGGCCATCAGCGTCCCCAGGAGCCCCCCAGGTCAGAGCAGGGGGTGTCCTGGGGGAGGATCGGGGTCATCCTCGTGCCTGGGGCCGGGGGCTCAGACGGCTCAGCCTCCAAGAAGCTACGGCCAGCCCAGGTTAGGGGCGGCGTAGAAGCCAAGGACGCTTGGGCCGAGCGCCGGACCCCCGCGGCCAGCGGCGCCGAGGCCGGACTGAGGCGGGGCGGGAGAGGGGCGCGCGGACCTTGACGGTGACTTTAGGCCCTTTCTTCTTCTCGTCGGCCGCGGAGGGTCCCGGAAGCAAGAGGAAGAAGACGGAGCCCACGATGAGGGCGGCGGCGAAGAGCAGCTTCATGTTGCGCTCGGAGAGGCGCTGCATCCACCAGCGAGGGCGGGCGAGGCCTGGCGGCCAGGCCGGAAAGGGTGGGGACGCGGCACCGTGGTCGGGCGCGGCCACCGCGCGGGGGGCCCCGGGGCTGCGGGCGGCGGGCTGGCGGGGGCCGTGCGCTATTCCCCCCTCCACCTGGGCACCCGGTGGTAGATCCTCTCGGGGGGCGGGGCCGACGTGCGGCGGGACGCGGAGGCGCGGGTAGCTGCCACGTATCTGCGCTCTAATTGGGTCCCCGGCTCGTACACCCGCCCCAGGAAGGCGGGGGGGGCGGTGAGCTCAGCGCGCCCCGCCCCGCCCCGCCCCGCCTCGCGGAGCCACTGAGCACTGGGAAGGCCGTGGACCTGGGCGGGGGTCGAGGACGCGCTTCACGGTGTGCACTGGTTGGGCAGGGTGGGCAGTACCACATTGGATCTAAGTGTGGTAGCTCCCAAAACTTCTCGGCTCATTTAGTCGTGCAATACAACCTACAGCTCCTTCTCATCTTGTAAAATTTGCTTCTGATACACTAAGTCTCTGTCACCTTACTACCCATTTTTCTCTCCCCTCGCTGCATCCTTTGCATCCGCTGCACGCTCTGTTCTATATTCTGGTGTGTAACTCTCTTTGCCTGTTTTCTGAAGTAAACAATCACCCCCGCCCCCTGTACTGGAGATTGAATCCAGGGCCTTTATACTGAGATGTGTCCTCAGCCTTTTCTTTTCTTCCTTTTTCTTTTTCTTTCTCTTGCTTGGTTGCTTGCTTCCCTCCCTCCTTCCTTCCTTCCTTCTTCCCTTCCTCCCTCCCTCTTTCGACAGGGTCACGCTAATTACTGAATTGCCCAGGTTAGGCTCGAATTTGAAATCCTGCCTCAGCCTCCCAGTGTCCTGGGATTACAGGCTGGTGCCACCATGCTGGTTTACATTCTGGTTAACTTCCTCTTTTTTTGCTTTTTTTTTTTTTTTTTGTGGTGCCGGGGATCGAACTCAGTGCCTTGTGCTTGCAAGGCAAGCACTCTAACCACTGAGCTAAATCCCCAGCCCCCTTTCTCTTTTGAATTACGCTACGTTTTACATTTTTTTCCTGCAAAGTCGCACTTAATTTGTATATGCCTCCCTCAAAGGTGCTGCAGGACTCAGGGCGCGGGTATAGGTTAACTTCAGGACAGTCACAGTGATCAGATGCCAAATAGCTACTTCAAGATTTAACATGCACTTGCTGTTCCAGTCTACAGCATACATACTTTGGTACGGGACTCTTGCATATAGGGAAAAACAAAAATGACACACTTTTGGATGTATGGTATGGCTAAATGTCTTTAATAAAAAAGTTTTGAAAGCACTGGGAATGTAGCTCAGTGCTAAGGCCCTAGGTTCAATCCCCAGTACGGTGAAAACAGTTTTCGAAGAGTAACTTGGTAGAAGCCACATAGTAGCCACAGCTCCATTTCTAAATTTGACTCTACAGTTTGTTCTCTATACGGGGTGCTGAGATGTTGGAGTCCTGCATGGCCATGGCCATTCCCTAACTCGTCCTCCCTTTACACCAGATGTCCCTGCAGCTCTCCGGTACACGCAAATGACCTTCGCTGTTTCCTGTCCTTGCAGCTCAAGTCAGGTGGAGGTTCTTCAAAAATTTTGACACTGAGGAAGGTGATCTTCCAAATTCGCCTTCTTACCCTTGCCTTTTTCAGGGACTTTTTCAGGGGGATGTGAAACCTCCTTCAGTCTCGTGCTGCCTAAAGCCACTGAGAAAAATGCGGCCTCTTGGATAAGGAGCTAATGCTCAGTGGATTTTTATTTTGTTGGTACTGGGGATAAAACACTGGGACACTTCAGCATTAACTGCAGCATCCGTGGCCCCCCACCTTTTTTCGTAAATATTTGTACACATGTTCCTCATTAGCAGAATAGTTACAAAGCTCCCTAGAACATACTGACTTCCTGGTGTTCAAAACCGTGCCCCCCACTCAAAGACATAGATACAGGAACTAACATGTGAATGATAATGGCCAACTTCTAGGGCTATTTATTTTCAAAATGACTCATAGGAGAAGGCAATATTCAACTTAAAGGAATGAAGCAAGAATGCCGAGGTATCAGGCATTATTCTCCTAGCCAGATTCCTAGTTATAAATGAGCCAGGGGAGATTAAAAACAAACCAATGAGTCAAACAAGTAAAAGTAGCCAAGAAAGGTAAGACATTTTATTTTACATACAAAAAGGGTGCAAACTGAGTCCTGTCCTCCCCAAATGGGGGAAGAGGTATACTTAAGAGATCACATTTGTGTTTTCCATGGTGCCCTGGGAAATGGGCTCCTGTGAGATAATGTTATCAGGACCCATCTTCCGTTTTCTCCAAAGAAGGTTACTTCCTCTGCAGAGGAGTTTTCCTCTATGTTGTACAAATCTCTCGCCTGGAGGAACCACTTCGAATACACTTGAAATTGACATTCATGTTTAAAAATACTCTAAGTTTCATTTTCACAGCTGAGCTTTGCGACCAGTGCCAGAGTTTATGAAACATTACATATCTTTAAAAAAAAAAAAGGCATTGAATAATCAGACACATCCACACATTAAAATTGATTTCCACGGCTGATTTATACATTACCTAGTTTAAAAAAAAATTGCAGTCAACATCCCTACATCTTTTTAAGAATACAATGGGCAAAGATTAAAGAAACAGACAAATAATAAATTAGAGGATGTAACATATCCAATGGGAATTCTGAATCAATATTATTTTCCACTGGGGGGATTTATAATATTTTTGGTTTCACCTTTTTCTCTTCAGCTGTTATTCTTCACTCTCCTTGATGAATTGGGCTCATTCCCAGCTTGCTGAGATGCTGATTTGAGAAGTTTGTCACTTGTCACAAGTGAAACACGGGCACTCCTGGTTCCTTGAAGCCTAGCACGAGCTTTTATCAAAGTTAAATGTACAGAGAGTCCACGAGCACACACACACAAACCCACACGCACACACATGCAATCATACACCCCCATCTGCAAATGTACTTCCCCCCAAAGAAATGGCTCATCCTTCCTGAGACATTCCTGACAGATAATAAATAAGCCTTAGAAAGGCGTTCGGTGCAAGTCTGGCCTGGAGCTCACGAAGAGAAACACTGAAAATCTCACCCCTCTGCTGACAGAAGGGGACTTGGGGGGGCAGTTATGACAGCAGTCCTCCTGTGCCTGACATTATGGGGATGACTGCACTGCACCCCCACTTGTTAATGTGCGTCACTCTCTGCTCTGAGACCTTCAAGGTGGTGATGGCACCGGAAAAGTTACTGTGAGGAGAAAAAAAAAGAGAAATTCTGTCCACCCAACTGAGGTTTCTTTATAACATTGAGTTTGGTAATCAAACTAGAAATATATGAAGAACAATGCTCACTTTTTCCTTTGCAGGCTGATCTACAAATACTGGAGTGGGTTTCCTGGTTTGTTTGAGAAAAATATGTCAACTATTGTACTACTGTCTATATTCAGGGACCTACTTACTATTGTGAATACAATGAAAAATGTATTCTTTTGCACTTAGTCATGTGCAAAAGGAGTTAAGAAAAACATTTTTAAGACTGCTTACTGGATCAAAGGCTCCCAAGACTTGTGGCTAAACAAGGCTCAAAATTTACAAACCCAGAGAAAGGTGACGGCTACCTCTTGTTTTTCTTACTCACAAACATAACCACCCCCTGCCACAAACAAGCCCCCAAATCAAAAGGAATCCCAATTTGATTCCTACCAAACCATTATGGGAAATCCTGGGAGTCAATGACCACCAACCTCTAGATGGGGCTTCCCTGGAGTCTGCAAACCAAGAACCCCAGAGTAAGTGCCTGTCACCAACACAGTCGCTCTAGATGGGGTACCTGGTTATCCTGGCTCCCTGAGAGTCTCTGGAATTCATCTGCCCACCGTGAGGCACTGGTGGGGCTGGTGGCAGTGGCCTGACAAAGGCAATGCTGGCTGAAGGGCCCTGCAACTCCCAATTAGAGAAACTCCAGCACCAGAATGGTTCCAATGCCGGAGACAACTGTCAGGGTGATTTGACAGAAATGGACAACTGGCTTAACGCAAATGTGGAAGAGGTGGCTGGGACATGGGACCCATGGCGGATTCGGAGAGATGCCTCAGAAAGATCAGTTCCTTTGGAGAGATGCTGCCTAGGCTGCCATGGAAGTTATTTTTGAGAAATGCAGACCATGCTTGTTCACTAGGAGATGGAAGGGATTGTATCATTTATATTAACAAAACAAAAAACCTGTTAAGGCTATGATCATTAGTAACCACTCTAACGTAACTTTACCACTGTGTAGATTTCTGACATTCAAAGTGGTTACTAACACTGAAAATGAGCACTGAATAAGCACTGCCAGCATGCATTTCCACTGCTAAGTTGGAAGTTAACTTTTGCAGGTGATGGACACCCTGTTTGGAAAGTGTGGGGACTATTTTTTATGTACTTGGAATTCACTGAAAATAAACCTCAGTCTGTGTCCGTAGCACATGCATTCTAAAGTAAATGAATTTTACCTAGTCACCTGACACATTTCTCTAGACCCTGTTTCTTCCTGCAGATCCAAAAAACAGTATGAATTAAGGCAGTCATGAGTGCACACTGACAGCTAGGATGTTCCATCACCCCTGTGGAGTCACCTGACCCAGCCCTGCAGAGTAAGACTGCAAAGGGCTGGAACTCATGGCCAAATTGCTTCCGAGGTCCTCGGCTTTCATGTTCCAGGGGGAGGCAGGTTAATTTTGGGGAAGATCATAATAGAATTTCTCAGGTCTGGGATCATCTTGGAGTGTCAACAGCCTTGGAAGGTTCGCCACTACCCTACATGCTAAAGTTTTGGTCCAGTCACAAGTGGAGATGCTGTGTGCCTTGGTGGCCAACTGGTCTGCTTGCCTCTGTCCACTCAGGCTGCAACATCTGATGGATGGCAGCACTTCAGAGAACTCCTGATGTCATTAAGCGTTTTCAAAAATGAAAAATGCTGAATTTGTTTTAAAGGAAAATAACTGCATCAATCCCAAAGAAAATGATCCTCAGGCATCACAGCTGTGAAGTGGAGAAAGCGCAAAAACTATAGTATAAGGAGACTGGGGTAGGGGCTTGGAGGGAGTGCCTGTCCCCCAGGATCTGGCTGGGGCACACAACTCTCCAACAGTACTCCCTGGAGGGAGCCTGATGTGCTGACAGGGCTGGAACTCATGGCCAAATTGCTTCGGAGGTCCTCGGCTTTCATGTTTCAGGGGGAGACAGGTTAATTTTGTGGAAGATCGTAATAGAATTTCTCAGGTCTGGGATCATCTTGGAGTGTCAACAGCCTTGGAAGGTTCGCCACTACCCTACATGCTAAAGGGACCTGGGATCTTTGCTATGAAAACCAAACATCTAGTAAGAGATTGGGGTTGGGGGGTTGGAGGGTGAGAATAGTGCACTAGGAAGCCACCCCCCAACTGCTCAGGTTCAACCCCTCAAGAGCTAGCCTATAAAAATTTTAAGACAAAAAAAAAAGTCACAAACCCAGCTGCAAGACAGCCTGCCCTACAGCCAAGCTGGTCACTGCCTTTGCTTTTTTGTGGAAGCAGGGTGGGGGAGGCACTTAGTGGGGTAGAGTGAGCCAGGATGCTCCAGGCTTTGCCACCATTTCCCCTGCCCTCCCTTGAAAGGCAAGGTGTTTTCTACACAGGGATGAGAAAGTTAAAATTTCTATACAGGAAGAGTTGCCCAAATGCCAACTGAGACTATGCAAACTTCAATGATAGGCTTTATCCATTAGGTAATGGCAGGGAAGCATACCCCAATAATCAAAGTCCTTGTGGGGAAGGGGTGTGACACTGCCTCTCCCTGTCACTCTATGTTTCATATACTGAAATACTTCTTTTAAAGAAAAGGCAGATTACAGTCTTTACAGAAGCTAAGTGGGTTTGAAGCCAGTGAAGTGATTTTCCCCAAGCCTGGGTCCAGTGGAACATGTGAAGTCTGGTAATTCTGATTCAAGTGCGTGCTGGCATTTCTGCTTCACACTTGGGACTTGCCAGGAAATGCCAGCTACCAGAATGTATGCCCACCTCCTCCAATCCAATCGGCAGCCCTGGGCCTCAAGCCAGGGGTGAACATTTCTTTTCGCCAAACCACCAAAGTTAGCTATGGTCCTGTATGGTTTACTATCTGCTCCCAGATATTAGACTTCTTTCCTTTGTATAAACGATCCCTTCTCCTCTGTCACCTCAAGATGAGAGGCCAGCCAATGTCTGGAAAAGCCCCTACGCCAAAAATGGAGCATGAGAAGATGAACTCCAGACATTACTAACTTCAAACAGTGAATTAGGAACCAAGTTGCTTCATGGTGGCACGTCCTGTGAAGCCACCATGGTAGAGTGTTGGGTATAGTGGGGGAAACATGCTCAGATGCATGACCACCTTATCTGCAAGTTATATCCAATTAAAAAGGTAATTCCAGACCTTTCAGTTAGGTCTCCTTTTCCCTGGAGTTTCCCAGCACCAACCAACCTGATGTGCCTACTTACTCCAGCCACAGGTCCTGATGCGCTAGGCCTGGTTTAGGGTAAGGCCAGCCAGCCCAAATGCTACACCTCAGCTCTTTGGGCACACAGGACACACTGACTTTCTTATCCTGGCCCTATGATGCCACACCCTGAGGCTTCTCTGGCAGGTGAGAGGCAGGTTCACTGTTTGCTTTTTGTCTACTAGTGGCAATACAGTGGTGGCTTTTAATCACTAACTCGTCCCCAAAGTCACAAGAAAGTCACATGACTCTCTAGTAAAAGTCCCTGGCAGTGGAGGAAACAGACATTTAAGAAGTATCTCCTTCTGTGGGGTAAGCCGTCTTTTGGTCCCTGCTAGCTCACTGCTCACCCCATGTGCTGGAGAGCTAGGCTTGTGAACTGCAGGTGGATCAGTTCAAGAGGCTCTGGTAGGGACATTCTTCAGCAGCTGAGAAGATGAATGAAAATTCAAGTATGTTTCTTTGCCAACCTGAGTGTTCACTCAGAATGACAAGAGTTTGGCTTCTCTCTTCTGGATGCTGCAGATCACACTCTTTCCATGGAAAATGTCCTCTGGACCCACGTTCTCTTTGAATGGCTTGGCTGGCCCATCCCCCTCAAAACAGAAAAAGTAAAACCCCCAATATAACCAGACACAATATGCATCTGCCATGTTGTTTAAAAAAAAAAACAACTAAAAGTGCAATAAAGTCAGTTTTCTTTCCTTTGCTCAGAACAATTTGCATGTCCTGCTACTGCCTGGAGAAAGGAACTCACTCGTTACGAAAGCTAAGAACGCCAACACATGGGGACAGTAGACTGCAGATTTCTCACAGCTTGTGTCCTACAGTGTAAATTCATAGGAGGGAGGGAGGAAGGAACCTGAACCCTGTGGTCACCTGGGTGGAGGCTGCCCAGGCACAGGCGAGAGGAAGCCATGCTGCAGACACGTGGGGAGTAGAGAAAGAAGGCTCTTCTCCAAACCCGGCCTGGGCCTGTCATTTTCCTCCTACCTTCCTGGCTGTACCCACCCTGGGACACCCCCTCCACACAAAGCCTTCAAAACTCACCAGCTTTTATGCTGGAGAGGGCTGAGGGTAGGGCACAAATCAGGAGTATAAAGAAGGGGAGGGAAGAGAATAGTAGTCCTTGAGTTTTTGTGAATGACACCTTCACTGTAAACAATGGGAAGGAGGTCTACCAGGCAGCCCTGGGCAAGTGGTGCAGGAGCAGCAGCTCTG